>VYZW01061647.1:1006-11763 GCA_013401315.1 Balaeniceps rex | reverse complement strand
CGCGGCACGGTCCGCCCGCGGCGGCGCCCCCACCTGCCGGGCGGGGCGGAGGTGGGGCGTGGACAGGCAGCCGGGGGCGGTGGTGCCGCGGCCGCTGAGCCCACGTTGCTGTCTGTCCCCAGCAAAGGGACGGCCTGCAATTCTCACAACTGTAGATTTTTGGGACCGATCTCGCAGTACTTTCGAAGGACGTTAAAGTAGTCGGCTGTAAAATGATGCACACAGCAAAATGTTGACGCAGATGAGTCAGTTCAACAACATCTTCAAGTTGCATAAACATCCACAGTGAAACATGCGTATTAGGTAACAGCCATCACCGAGGAGCGCTCGCACCAATGTACCTCGTGCATTATTGAGGGCATCAGCACTGTGAGAGAAACAACTGAAGTTATGATCCCTTTTAAAGCTAACAAATGTATTCCGATTAATGACTGAGAAGAAAACTGCAGCCATCAGCAACGTAAAAAGGAATAAAAGGAATGAGATTTAGAATGTATATTGCAATTAAGAGGGATACTATGAAGTCAGTAAATGGAAATCCAAAGTCCCCAGTAATGCGCCTCTTACTAAGCACTGGCAGCCCTTTCTAAGCAGATACTCTCCAAGAACAGATATTGCATTTTAGCATCTTAATCAATACCGATATCATCCAGGGGTCTTGGCTCAATGCAGGAAGAGATCCATAATGGACAATAAACGTGTTTATACTGCACTAGTGTCACAGGCAAGACAATCCGTAGCAGATCAGGATACAGAGGTTTATTTTATAACTGGTGACATTTGGGCTGTCACCCTAGTCCATTACCTCACCCACTCACTTAGGCCCACCACCCCTCCCCACCAGGGAGATGGCCACTGGCCTTGGAAGGCTGTGCTGGTTCCCTGCTCTACAGCTGCACATGGTTACCAGCCCCAGGCATTAACCAGCCAAGGTCCCCAGGCTCCCCCAGCATTTGCCTCCATGTCTCTCTCCCACCTTCAGGGTCTCTCCCCACTTCCAACACCTTTCTCCCTGCAAGGATGTTCACCTTCTTTCCATTCCCCAAGCCCACGGCTTTCCCATGCGATAGTCTACATGCAAAAGCACAAAGCATGATCAGCATACCCGCTGGCTCATGCCTGTTCATTAACAGGAGGATTCAGGAAATGCCCCTTTTGTTACAAGAAGTCACAAGCAGCCCACACAGCTGTAGCTAGCAAGCAACAGGTCTGTACTCAAGAGTCCAGAACTTCAGTTTCAGACCCTCACCCTGCACATGCACCCACAATTACCTGTGGTAATTACCTATCAGTATTGACAATTTAAGCTTTTTTTTTTTTTTTTTTTGGCCTACTACAACTACCCAATCCAACACCTCCCTGCTGATCCCAGTCCATAAATGAGCAGGCTGGCTGAGAGCAAAATCCTCTAAGCACAAGCCCTATGTCTCAGGCCAAGCTGTTGGGGGGCTGACTCCCACCTCATTGACTCGTTCCTGCTGCCATGACCTGCCCAGCTCGTTTTTTTGCATGCCTCTCTCTCTCACAGCAGCCACTTGTAAAGCACAAGTTCAGCACCCAGTCCAACTTTCAGAGCACTCCTTAGCCTTCACACTCTCTAGCTAATCATCAGATTCAGCCAGGTAACCAGTTGATTCCCTTTTATTTTTTGAATGATGTTGCCATCTCCCCATCATCCATGACATCAGTATAAGACTGCACTGTGAACTGCTTTGATGTTTCTAAATTCCCTCTGCTATTTAGAGGTACTGTAATACATTAGCATGTATACCAATATTTTGAAAACTTCCATTTATTTTACTACTACGTAGCACATAAAACAGAAATGTGATTCAACAGAAACAGACCCAAATGGTAACCTAAACTCTCCTTGACATACCAGACTTTGCTGAGCATGAAAGAAAGAGCAGGACTAGACCCCTTTTTTTTTTTTTTTTTTAATTATTTGGACCTGTATTCTGGACTCAGTCTAATAGTTGCCTATGCTGACAGATTAAGACTTTGCTTTTATTGACTTACTGAAAGGTGGCTGCTTGATCTTTCATAGTGATGAAAAGTTGTACCAGACCTAACAAAATAGTTAAGCAAGTGCTTAACTTTTAAAAAACTTGAGTCATCTTTCTGACTGCCTCAGGACTACTTATGTACTTAAATTAAAGCTCTCATAGTCTTAAATGTTTTGGTGTGGACTGGGCTGTAGCACTTAGGGGATTCCAGGATGCAGAGGGCACCTCATGAAAGCAGCAATAACTGTTCCAGCTACCATCATTTGTAATGATTTAACAGTAAAGGGAAAAACATCTTACAAAAAAAGGTGATGTGATTTACCAAAAGCAATTTGCCATAGGAGACAGGAAACCTTCAGAGTATAACAGAAATCATGCCAAAAATGTGTTTTCATATCCACACTTACAGACACTTTTATCCAGTTTGCACATGAATGCTCTAGAAGGAGCAACTCTTCTGTCCTGAGGGTAGGAGCTGCCATTCCCGAAACACAGGGGAAGAAAGTGCCTTCAAAAGGAAGACTCACTGTTTTCTTTGCCCACTCCTCTCTATCCATGTTCTTTTGGCTGGTGATTGAGGGATGGCTGCTCCAGGGACTGGGTGATCCCAGATGCTACCCCTTCTTGAAGGGAGGCATTTGTGTTGTCCCTGTTGGCAGGATGAGACAGGACACTGCAGAACTACTGCTAAAAATCTGACCCTCATCGCACGTTAATTTGTTACCTTACAGTAGCTCAGTTTTGAAAAGCATTTATCTTCTGTATTATGTATGACCACACCCTACGAAGTTACTAATCACTGTATAATTACAGTGAGTCTGTATAAATTAACACTTTGGCACAGAACAGAGAATTGTGTAGTTAAGTGGAAAAATGACATGCATTTTCACTGGCCAGTCTGCAAACTGACCTTGTAGCATTTAGTCATGCAGTCTTGATGAAAGCAGGTTTGATGGGAAACATGTACAGAATTTTACTTCAAGTTGGTTTTAACCATGAAACACTTGAAGACCCAGTGATATCTTAAGAAAAATGGACACACACACAAACTACTAAAACATGAGAGGATAACATTTTCTAAAGATCAACCACACACACAGGAAACCCTCAAGCATTTGGAACTGTAATTTCAAGAAGCACTTAAAAGCTCTGCCACATTTTGAGCTGCATGTACGTCTTCTTTTGAGCCATCCAATTGGGATGCAAAACTTGTAAAATCAAGAGATACCTGAATACCAGAGTTGCACAAGAAAAGAACCAAAACATTTCAAAATTTCAGGGACAACTTGGTCAGATTCTCATTTGGGGGGGGGGGCTGGGGGGGGGAAGACACTTTAATTACATCTCATTTATTCAGCCATTTCCAATAATTTTAAGTAATTTGAAAATTATGAACTGAAAGCAGTTCTAGGCTAGACGTCCTTGCCACCCCAATGGTCAGTGAACTGAAGGCAGAAGTGAGTGAACCAGAGAGATCTATATGAATGAGCAAAATAGTAATGACCAGGAGAAGCAAACCAGCCATATCCACATTAACCATCTTACCAGCATCCTAAAAAGTTATTGCTCATTGCTGCTGGCAAAGAAGTCAAGATGCACGTGGCAGGGACATGCTGAGAAGGTAGCATTGCCTGAGCTACTCCGGTAAATTCGCTACCTTGCTCACAAACATCTAGCCAAAGCAAGATCAAACATAACTCTCCTCTTAACTCTGGCCTTTCCATCTCTTCCCACTCTGCCTATGGCTCTCCAAGCCACACAGGTTCCCCAGTCCTTATAGCAATACTTCTTTCTTTTCCTATCGTGCTACAAAGGCTTCAGTCAGATCTTGATGAGCCATTCTCTTGAAACCCAGGCACTTTCCCCACACTTGATGCAAAGTATTGACTAATTCAAATACCAAAGCCATAACTTTATTTTCCTATGAACTTGTAATCATAATGTTATTGCAAAAGGAAGCAGAAAAACATTACATCTTTGGTTTCTAAACCAAAGACTGCTATACTGTCTTTTTTGTTTACATTCTCAAGTCAATTTAATGCTAATGTTAATATAGCCTGCAAAAAAACACCTCATTAGTCAAGACTTGGATTTATTTTTACAGAAGTTCAAAGGTAGCCATGTCACATTTTTTGTGGACAGGTTTTGTAGTTAAAAAAGATTAACATAAAAGCAATCTGTAACTTTGTATTTCATTTTTATTTAAGTATTTCAATTATTTGTACAGAAACACAGTTCTTAAATGTTATCTACCTTATATTTCTAAGTACTGAAAGGACAACAGCACATCTTTGAAGAAAGGCCTTCCTGATATACACAACAGCAAAAAAAATTAGCAGTTTGTATTCACATTTGGAAATTCTGACTGCTTCAGAACCTACAGCTTCCTTGCACAGTAACATTAAAATTGCTACAACTTCAGATCTGGCAGGCTCATGTCATAGGAGATGAGTAGCATGGTTTTAAAGTTGCCTTGCAAACTGAGCCACATTCTGACTGCTTTACAAGATCTAATACACGTAGTTGTATAGCTATACCATATAATGGAAACTCTCATTATAAGAATTTTTTTTCCTGTCAGCAGCAGAATAAAACTTTCTTCTGCTTATGAGGATGCATTGTTACCAGTTTATAAAAGGTAAAATGCCACAGCAATGCAAGCCAATAAAATCTGGCACTTGCCCCAGTCCCTCCTTTACTTCATCGACATCCCTGACTTGTCTCTTAGACCAGTGCTTGTGCTCACAAGGCCATGTATAAGCTAACTCAGTCCTACATCACTTGTTAGGTTGATTTTTTCCTGGGCCAATGACCTGAACCACCTCATTCCCCTAAATGTAGAGAGGAGGGGCTGGGTACTGACTTTCATTGACTTAAGCCATTGCAGAACCACACACAGATAAAAACCGTGAGTGCCCTTCTATTCCCTACTGATTTAGCTTGTGTGTGGGGAAAATCCAGAGAAAATAGTCAGATTCTGTTAGCAATTTCTGAGTAGACACAACTCTGTTTTTCAGTAAATAACTTATCATCACAAATCTGCTAGCACCAACCTCCATGCAAGGCATTTACAGGGTGAAAAATTAACCATGTCCTTCTTTTAAATTTAATTTTAGGATAACATAAAAAATTCCACAACAGCAGCATCCTCAAAAACATGCTCTTAAATTACTGATTTATGACTACAGCCATAGTTTCAATGCAGTACCTTGGCCAAGCTTATGACTACCTTATTACTGAATAAGCAACAAGAACATGCAACAACTGTATCACTTTAATTTGACATAGTTTTAGAGGCAGACCTACAAACTGTCCAAACCTAACAGAAGGGGTAAGAAATGTGCCAATTACTATGCTGTGCAGTGAGCAACCGCCCACATTTAATATACGCAGAAAGGTTTTAATGGCTAAGTGTAATTATTTGTGAATCTTCTTAATCTCTGTTCTAGAGAGGATTTATTCCTCAAGAAAAAAATCAGGTGTTTTCCTAAGAAGGCCACAAAGCCGTTATTCATTTCAGAATAGAGAACTATGCAATACTTCCTTCCCGTCACATCTTCCTTCACAGTATTGCAACACATAACATCAGCTGTAATTGCAATCTGTTAGAAGGCTGGCAAAGAAGGGACGCTTTATCCCCCAGAGTGCTGCCTTTGGAGGTTTACTACAAAAGTTTTTAGAATGTTTTCATCCTACGGTAATTCAAGCTTCCCAAACCTTTTACTACAATTACAAAGGCAGAGAGACATAATTAAGCCCATTTGTATAAACAGACTAAGGGAATTACTGAAAATCCCATGTGGCTTTAATAGCAGGACTACAACAGCCATCTCCTCTAATTTTCCCTCCCAAGACCACAGCGAGCAGAGACTCCAATGACAATGACAACCAGCATGACTTACTCCTAACAGAGAACCGCGACATGGGGAGAGTCGCAGTAGCATATCGTAACAACCACCTGCACTGAAAGCTAGTTTCCCACAAACGTACATTTTAACAACGACCAAAAAAAAAGAAAAAGGCTACATAGCTGAGAAAGGCTTATCATACAGGTATTCCTCTCTTCCCACACACACCACCTTTGGCTTTGAAAATACGTTATTTCTGGAGCTAGCATCTTTCAAAGGCAATATGCCCAACAGCACCACACTTTTCCAAATTAAAGGATAGGAAGCACACCACCACACAGCTGATATATACAAAATCTCCAAGAGCCAAAATAGCCTCTTCAAAGGCAAACTGTGTTAATTATCAGATTTGCAAACTTGAGTCTCTGCTAAGCAAAGCTCCTTGCTGAGCTTGCCCTCAGAAGACAGAGGGACTATTACTTCTCAGCTTTCTTACCTTAAAACAACGTGGTTCCTGCCCCACCATATGCCATCCCAGGCTGGGTGTACTCTGCAGTGGCAAGGTTTGGGTATCAGGGGGCTGGCAGAGGTGAGGAGAGGCGAGGAGAGGCATGGGTTGCCCAGGGCCAGCCTCAGCAGGCCCACCGCAGGGGGCAGCTGAGCCCCTCAGCCAAGCTGGTGATGCTTCAGGTAAAACGTGTTTAAGAGAGGGCAAAAACACCAGACAGGCAGAGGAAGAGGGAACAAGAAGGAGCTAGAAGCAGCAGAGGGAACACCAGGGCCAGAGGCGGAGGTGCTCCGTGGTGGAGCAGGCACTTCCTGCGGTCCATGGAAGACCCACACCAGAGCAGACAGCCTCTGCAGCCTGTGGAGGACCTGGGCTACAGCCAAGGAAAGGTGAGAGAAGGAGAGAGCAGAGTGAAACCCCTACATACTGACCACACCACTACCTCCCCAATCCTCCCCTCATTGCTGCTCTAAAGGGAATAACCTTCAGCAACAACAAGGCAGGGAGGAGAAGTCCCTGGAGTAAAGTTGAGCTTGGAAAAGGGGGACAAGAGGTGTTTTCCCTCTGTTTCAATGTTTGTCTTTTTGGTTCCCAATATCTGAATCAGTAATTAAAAATATATATATTCATGGGCAATAAAGTTAATTTTCCCCAAGTCAAGTCCGTTTTGCCTGCAATGGTAACTGGTAAGCAATCTGTCTTTACCTCTATGAGCTTTCTTGTTCCTGTTCCTCCTTATTCTTGCCCGCTGAGGTGGAGCGGCAGGCAGTAAGTGAGCAGCTGGGCAGGAGTTTGGCTGTTAGCCTGGGCCAACACACCACATTCGCACATATTCTACTTTCTTCTGCCTCTCAAATCAACTAGATGACATATGCTGATAAAAGTGAGGGCACTTCAGACATGAAGCTTTGCTGCCAATCCTGAAACCACCTTGTCTGTACAGAAAAACTCATGGGAGGTTGTTCAGCTATGAACCCCTTGTACTGCAGGACCAGCACCCAGAAAGCAAGCTAAGGGTAAGCTGGTACAATCAAGCAACAGCCCACCAAGAACTCTGGCATCTCAGCCAGAGCAGCAATAAGGTACTGCCATTTCGCTTGGCAGCTCCAAGCACAGGCTGAATTTAGCATCTATTGTCATTAACAGCTGATGGCGAGTGCTACGAACTCCATTCGCTGGTGATGACATTAATTTCTCTGAGGGTTCTACCCCCTGAACGGTCAGAGGGATTGTAGATCTCAGTCTCCAGCTGGGCAGCTTGGGACCAGCCACTGTAGCAGCTATGAACAGACTTTCTTCTGAAGTATGCTGGCATTGTTATAAAGTGCTTTGTGAAGCTTTTCAGAGTGGAAAACATTAAGGGGTAAACCACTTCACTAATGAATCTCTAACCCTGCAAATCTGAGGTAAATCTTGGTGACTGAAGAATACGATATGGAAGGACAAGCGCTCTTTATAAAAATAAAACAAATATCCCTGGCTTAGAGCAATGGAGTTACAGAAGCAAGCATGCCCAACCCAAATTTGACACTGTGCAGGTACTTGCTAAGTCACCACATTTCTGGAATAGGGCAAACAGTTTAGGAAATGTTTCTGATACAAATTACTTATTTCCAAGTCTCTGAAATTTTCATAAAGGATACACAGAATGATTTGAGCTCCTCCCTCCCTATCTGGATACCCATAATTGTACCTCCCAAGGAGTCAGGACAAGTCTTTACTTGGTGAGACTGGGCATTTTTGTTGCTGTGGTCTGAGGTCAGGTTCTTCCTCATGACTTATCAGATGTCTTATGAAGGGCATATTAACATTTTAGCTAGGACTAACATCCTATCAGGTATCCACGCCTTCCAATAAATGATTGCTTTCTATTCTTAAATTGTATATATTGTACTTGCAGTCTTTGTGCACAAGAAAAATTCCCAAAGAAAAGTGGTTCAGTCAGGCGGCTTACATATTCACCAGTCTAGACAGTAGATGTGAATAAAGCAAGTGTGTTCGGTTCCAGAAGTCATCTCTAAAGTCTGAGCAGACCAACTGCTACAAAAAAGCTTACAGTGCATGCTCAGCAATTCGTTCATTCCAGTGAAGAATGATACCTTTTACTCGGTACATTTGAGTATGCTGCGTATGACCCCAAAATACAGAATCTTCTAAGGAAAAACACGTCTTTCCTTTAATTTAGNCACGTCTTTCCTTTAATTTAGTTGTTTATTATATGACTGGCATATTTAGACTGAGAAGCCCACAGAATAGGCTGCAGGGGTAGTTTCACAGTTTCAATTGATAATGGTCTTAAAGGGAGGAAAAACAGCATTTTGAAGTGGGGGGAGTGAACTCTTTTAGTTTATCAAGACAAAGAATTATTGGTAAGTTACCTACCTGTTTTCACCTCCCTGCTACTAGTGGTAAAACGGAAGTGCACCAAAAGGCCAAAATTGAGTTAACTTCTTTCAGTTCAAACCTCATTCACCTTTCCAGGAAGGGGGGGGGGCGGGGGGAATCTTAGTAAGCAACCATCCCATCTCCTGTGACTATGTCCATATTTCACTTTGAAGAGTGGAAGAAGAGCAAAAAACCACAGCATTCTTTAAAGTTCGGAGCTATTTAGTAAGGACTAGATACTGAAACGTATTTTAGCTGATTCGGTTAAAAAAGGACATAAAAGACAACAGTGCAAGGAAATCCTGCTTGATAGTATTTACTGCTATACTAATATATACTAAATATACTATTTACTTAGTATATTAGCTACTGCAGTAGCTAATATACTAAAATCAGTTAACTACAGCCACTGCCCATACTCAGACAATTCCAGCAGGCAACAGGCATATTTACGGTGAGTTCCAAAGAAAATATTATTCTTCATTTATATACGGAAATCAGGCTCTGACAGATGAGTCAGATTTCTACAACTATTTAGAAGCATAGAGGAAGACAGATTTTCAGTAGTGTTTGGCTCCCAAATAATTTGCCCAGTCACATAATCAGCCATAATCAGCCAGTTATCTCTGAACAAAGAGCTAGTCTTGAACATAAAGTAGTTCCTTTACGTATCTTTCCTCACCATCTTTTCACTTCTGCTTAATAAAAAGAAATAAAAGCCAAACTCATTTGTCACTCAGAGGTGCCAAAGACTGTACTGTACAGAAAATGAACAGCATAAAATGAAAAACATTTAATATTTATATTTCAAGCACTACTGAACTATAGCCTAGAATTACTGTCCCACTCAATTCCAACATTAAGTTAATTAGAAAAGAACAAAAATCAGATAAATTTGAAGAGAATGCGCTTAAATGTAAGACTCCCACGCCCTTGGTCCACATTCCACAAGCATATGATTTCTTCTACTGTTGCTTATTGGCTACTGCAGTTAAGAGATGGAAACGATCATAACCATAAAATTCTCAAATAACGAAGGGTTTGTAAGAAATGTCATTGCCAAAGACTGAAACTAAAACCACACAGTAATAGTCACAGAAAGTAAAATCTGCAATGGCAGAACTAAAAAGTATGTTCATCTTCGATAATTCTTACCATACAGGACCATGTACAGACATCCACATCAGACCAAGATGCATCCATATATGGTGTTATTGAGGACAAAGTTGTGACAGATGTCACAACATCCCCCTCTTGTGTCACCAGAGAATCCCCTGGAACTACTAAACAGCACGTTCAAATTACTGAACTGGCTAACACAGAAAAAACCCAACACTTATTACAACCTAGCATTAAAGTTTTACAGTCTGTCTTAAATCATAGAGGAGTGTAGATTTTGTATAAAGCCAGTTGACACACTGACAATGTCCAGCAAGCTCCCTTTCTACTCCCTGCCCTGACTGAGATCCATAAGGAGACATAGGTCCATTCTCTGCTATTTTTTTTAAGCTAATTTGCAGGAGAATGCAAATTCCAACAAATACTACCAACAATTAAAAAGACATCTTCAGAACAGGCTATTTATAAAGTCTTCACTATAGTTTGCTTTCCTATCTGCCAAAAGATTGTGAAGGACTTAATCTGGTATTAGTTTGAAGACATACTATTGTATCTTTCTGTTGGTCTGAACTCTTGTTTACAATCCTTCAATTCCTACACCCTTAATTTTTCAGTGGACATGCAGCCCTTAATCAGCAAATTTAAACATACTGTCAGAATGCCTGCTTTTCTCAGCTACTACCTGCAGATCCCTTAGAACTAGTCCATAGCCCACGAGTAGCTGCAGATCAAAGGCTGTAAACCACTAATTTACATTTTCCTTTAGTGACAAGAATTGGACATCATTTGTACTCAAACTGGCATCCTATTAGCATCAAAAGCAGAACACTTGCTGTCAATGTTAATTTATCTATGTCCCATAAAAACCAAATTTCACTTTAACTTGAAAAA
>VYZW01061645.1:0-62132 GCA_013401315.1 Balaeniceps rex | reverse complement strand
CGGGGGGCGGGGCGCGAGGCACCGCCCGCGGGTCGAGGGCGCTGAGGGAGCGCCGCCTGGGGCGGCCCTGGGCGGCCCTGGGCGGGCTCAGTCCCGCTCCCGCCGCAGGAACGGCACTTTCCCACGGAGCGACCCCGGCCGCCTGCCGCCTCAGGGTGAAGCCCCCGTGCCCCTCCCGCGGCTGCAGCTTCTCGAGCCGGGCACTCTCGGGGGAGACGCCCCTTGGGTGCTCGGTCCTGCGTGCTGGAGGCCGCGGAGCGTCCTGCCGGAGCTGCCATGGCTGGGCAGCATGGCTGGGAAAAATCCACAGTGCAGTGTCAGAGGCAGCACTCTGCGGGCCGGAGCAGGAGGCGTTTTGGGGTGGCGGGGGCCCATACGAGGGTGAAATACAGGCAAAAAAAACGAGTCTGAAACTTTTGGTCCTCCGTGAACCTGATGGCCAGGCTGTGGGCGCTCCTCCTGCACGCCAGTTCTCTGACCGTGTCAGCAGCCATCTGCTGGACTTGGTCCCCTTCGCTGGTGGTCCTGGGGAGCCCGGACCTGGACACAGTGCTCCAGCTGAGGCCTTGCCACTGCCAACCAGCTTCACAGCCCTCAACCAGCTGGCTACCCTTTGGTACAGCTGGAGAACTGGATGTTCTTCTGTAGATACAGAATTGTACTGTACAGGGGCAATTTTTTTTTTTTTTTTTTTTTAGTTTTATGCTAGGTTAAAGCCAAAACCAGACTGACACAGAAGAGCAAAAATCTTTGCAGGCTGAAGTTCTTAATGTCAAATATTACAGTGCTTGTCACTGCGGGTGGATAAACTCTTCTGGTTCGGGTGGTTTTCCTGGGATCATCCATCATTTTCTGCTCAGAGGTCACAGACTGCTGCCTGCCAGGTTTCAGGATCGGAAGAGTAACTGCTGTGGCTGAGGTGTCTGCAGAAGCAGGGCTATGGCTGGGGGTGCTGCCAGGCTCCAGAGGAGGGCACAGCACAGTCCAGAGTCCAAGTGCTTTTCTCTCCCGTCTTCCTCCTCTGGCACAGCCACAGGAACTGCTGTCACCGCACAAATCTGACTGCTCCCGTGACATCAGCCTCAGCCCAGTGCCATGAGCAGTACAGGACCTGGAGAGCACAAAGGATGGTTTAAAGCAGGGTGGTCCCTGTTGCTCTACAGCAACTTGTGTGTTAATGCTTCTCTGACAGAGCCTGTAAGCTGTGTGCTGGGAATTTGTGGAAGCAGAGTGGCTTGCTAAAAATACCACAACAGGAAAGAAAAATGTGGCAGAAAATGTAGTTACCAGTTTGGATTTATTTTTTAACCTGGAAATCTCACACGGGGTTTTAACATTGCAGGCTTCTAGAAGCAAGAGGAAAAAATGCAGCAAGAATTAAAATAGAAAGCAGCTAAAAAAAGAGCTCTAAAGTTTTGAGGGAAATAGATTTTTTTTTTTTTTTACCAAAATGTCAGCATAGTGTTTGTGTATTGGGGTTTTCTTTTTTGAGACCACTATATTTCATTCAGGAACTTTCATCATTTTAAAAAAAATGGAATCTTAGCACATCTGCCATGAGAACGCACATGTCAGAAAACACTTCCTTCTCCACAGAAATGCGTCTTTCTAGATCCCACTGGTTTTGAGATGTGGGAAATAATCCTTTGTTCTGCTGTTCCCACTGACAGCCCACGGCTTTTGCCAGTCCAGGGAGGTGTCCTTGCCAATTTGTGATCTGCTTCTCCTTGTGCACTGTCCAGGACTCCAGCTTCAGTAGCCAACGTCAGCAACCATGGCTAACATTGTTGGAAACCCTCAGATGTTAGACATACCTGCCTGCGTTGGCTGACCACAGAGCGGCAGCCCTTCCCAGGGAACAGCACTCCTGCACTGGCACCACTGTAGACACCAGGGCTGCCTCTGCCTGTTCTCAGCCATGTCTCAGACAGATCCTGGCCCCCTCCAAGAGTTTCTGCTTGGCTCAGCTGGATCGGTTAGGATCCAGTGTTTCCCCACACATCAAGGGAACCAATAAATATACCTGTGGACAAATTAAGCTTTGCAGCCCAGGAAGGGTCTGTCTGCCTTCTCTGGAAAGCAATTCTGGTCTCACCTGCAAAGCCTTTAGTTATGCTCAGCATGAGCCGTGTCATGAACCCCACCTGGCTCACCGTCGGGGAGCGGCTGGAGTGGGATGCTGTGCCAGGACAGGCAAGCCAGAGCCAAGCTGGCAGCGGGACAGGCAGGGCACTGGCCTACCCAGCATGGTGCAGGCCAGCAGTAAATGGGAGCAGAGCAGGTCCAGTGGCAGCAATCATATGAGCATGCAAGTCCCACAGAGATGAGGTGGTCTGAGTCAAGGGAGGATGTCAGTCCATGGGTTGGGGTCAGGGTCCAGATCAGCACAGGAATGGCTGACCTGGGTCATGCAGAGACCAAGGGCGAGGGCCTGCGATTAGGCAGCACTGCTGAAGAAGAGGGAGGAAGCTCCCAGTGAGGCATCCTCCAGCTCCTTCCCTTCAAGGCCAGCTCTACAGCTGTGCTATCAAAGAGCTGGCCTTGAGCGCAGGCAGCCACACTGCTGGCACTTCCCTTGCCTGCCAAGAGCTGGGCTCGTTGGCCAGCCTCCCCACAACTCAACAGAGAAAATCAGGCACGTGGCAAGGGCAACACACACGGCCAGCCTTCTGCCTCCACTTCGGCACTGGAGGAACTGTGCTCAGGAAATGCCTCTTGCATTGACTATAAAAGGAGATCAAACCAGCTCCAGCCAGCAGTCTGCAAGGCAAGGCTCTGCGCTTGGCCAGAGTAATGCCCTGCAGGAGATGCTCCCCGCCTCCCTGACCGGCCACCCGGGGTCAGCGGGGCAGTTGCAAAGGGGTGTCCCTATGCCCGCAGGGGTTTATCTTCACCCGCACAAGGGCCTCTGCCAGCTGGAGGCGGGGAGCCCTCGGCTGTCTCTGCGCAGCCCACGCGGGGTCACTGCAGTCTGCACAACTGCAGAAGCCGACTGCTCCGCTGCCAAGAGTAGGTGGTGTGTGGTGCAGGTCATCAGCCCTGGTGGGGATTAGACGAGAGCCAGCACAGGTCAGGGCAGTTTACAGACTCATCTGGATGTAGTCCCTGCCCTCCACACCGAAGTGCGTGCAGCAGTCCACGGATGTTTTCTGTGTCCAGCACTCTCCCCGCCATGCCTCACCCTGCTCGTCAGTGCTGCTGGAGATTCCCACAGCTCTGGCTGACCTCCAGGCCTGGTCCCAAGGTGCACATAAGGATGGGAGATGAGGGACTCACCAAGTCCGTGTGCCTTGCTCACAACAGCACTCTGCATCTGGGCAGTTTATGCCTCAGGACAGTTTCTCACCTTTTCTTTGTTGGCCAGAGAGGCTGGTAACTGGCTGCAGATCTCCAGGGAAGGATGTCCACCCTCAGTCTGTGCCTGTGGTCAGGGCAGGTGCAACCCCATCTGTAGAGCAGCATGGGAGAGACATGCAAACAAGTGGACACTTCTGCATCAATGCACCTAGACACCCCCCCCCGCTGATTCAACTGGGAGCGGAGGGGAGGCTGTAGCCCCTTCATCTTCTCCTCCTCTTTGGGGCTGTCTGCCTGCAGGCGATAGGGACCCTGCTCTACAGGCCCTTCTGTGGTCCCTGAGCTATAGGGTCTGGCTCTCCTGCACTGTTCTGAATGTTTATCCTGCCCCGAGAGTGGGGAGGTAGCATGCACCACAGGGACACCCCAGCCCAGTATTCGGGTACTGTTTGCAATTGCAGCACCTTCATCCTCCCCAGCAGGCCCCAAGGCCAGGTCATTTCAGGGGAAGTTGTACCTCATGGCTGAAACAATCCAATAGCTCACTACCCTCAAAAGAGAGGGCCCCACTCCTCCTCTATCCCCCTGCCCTCCACATGCCCCCTGCAACCCACCTGGTCTCCCCTGTTGCTTGTGATCTGAATGAAGCACCAGACCTGGCACAGACAGGATGGAGGAAATGGGGCTGCGAGTGGCGATGAGCTGACATAAGCCACTAGTTCTCTTTTTGGAGAAGTAGTAGCTTGTAAGACCAGCACTGGTCTTGGGCTTCTGAATATCTTCATGGATTTGGGCCCTGAATCCTGCCAGCACCCAGCCCTGACAGCTGAGGTCGCACAGTCCTCGGACACAAGCTCCCTTTACAGTACCAGTAAACACCAAGCACTTCAGCCAAAGTGATGGCTTTGATGGTGAGACGGAGGAAGCTCCAGGTGGAGGCTGGGGCAGGAGGAGCCCCTGGGCTCAAACCTTCATGGGCTGGGCAGAGCCTTGAGCCGGTGCCCCCTGCTTTGAAAAGAAAAGCCCACCTGATGAGTGACTACTGCTCCCAAAAGTTTTCCTGCACAGCCACCTGGAAGCCCTCAACTCCAGAGGGGTCCATATGTGGTCCACCTCACTCTGAATGCCTGGGCTTTTCCCTGTCCCCTCTTCATGCCTGAGATGGTTCCTCAGCTGCCTGCACCCACACCCAGTTCTCTCCACCATTAACTGTGGTTAACAACTGCTATAGGACAACAGGAGCTCTAAAAGCAGCAGTCCTCAGCAGCTAAGTCAGCTTTCTCCATTCTTATCATTAATGGTTGTCCCATAGACAGTCTATGGGTGTGCCAGAGCCTGAGCCCTGCTCTGTAGAGCCGCAGCTCAGTGCCATCTCCACTAGCCGGTTCTGCTGAATCCGCCAGCGCTTTGCTGTGCCCACATCAAACCCGCACTGAGGCAGCGTCAGGACACAGACCCTCCCGTCTCTGCCTCCCTCTGGTGCTGCAGGGCTCCTGACGTAGGCTTGCCTGTTCCTCTGGTCTCTGTCTTCCCACGGGTCTGATTTAGTGCAAAGCTTGACGTGAGGATTAGGCTAAAAACCTACATGAGGATTAGGCTAAAAACTGGCCTCCCACTGCCCTGGATTTTCAGGGAGGTGGCACAACCTCTGGGCACCTCTGATTTGAGGGAGAAATGGAGTACCTCTGGTGGGCCAGGAGGAGGGAGACCCCTCACCTTTTCAAGGGGAGGAGAGACTGCAGGAAGCTTCTCTACCAGGAGGGGTGGTGGGTGAGCAGGATGGGTGGCCTCATGGTTACCACGTCCTGTAAAACACCAGGCAGTTGCCAAAGCTGAGCCCTACCTTCCTCCATCTCAAGCTGAACCTACAGAGAGGTCCAAAATCCACTCGTGATCCCCCAACAGCTGCCCAACCTCTTCAGGAGCTGGGGTGGAGCATGGACAGCAGACCTGAGGGCACGGTGTGTATCAGCTGCAATGAGTAGCTGAGGGAATTGCTTTTACTATTTTTGTTTGCAGATTCCCAGGACACGACTGCAGACACAGCAAAAGGCCCACGCCAGGCTCTTTGAAAGGGAGACTTAAACTGGCCGGAAATTCAACAGCACCAGCAAGAGCACCCAGCACCAGAAGAGTGCTGGCCCTGTCAGGACACATTACCTTCCACGGCTGGTGGCAAGTCTCAGACAAGCTGCAGGTGCCTCCTCTCTACAAGGAGCCAAAGACAAGCGAGCCGTGTCCCAGGTCACCCTCTGGCACAGGGTCTTACTGTGCTGCTGGTGGAAGCTGAGAACAAACTACAAGCTCGTTATGAGCCCAACTGCTACTCTGGCTGTTGATTTTTTTAAGCAATCCAGGTAACAAGGTAGGCCAAGGTGACTGCAGGAGCAAGCCCAAGTCTCTGAGCCACCTAGGAAAGGCCTGCGTGAGGTTACGATGCTATTGGTCTTCTTTCTGCTCTCGCTTGTCATTGCCCCTCTCCTGAAGGCCTCAGGCCACCTGCCTGTCCCTCCTGCCAGCAAGGCTGGTGTGAAGACCCAGTGATTTGGCCAGCACAGGTGATCTTAAACTGCTGGAGTGACCGAGCAGCCCTTACCGGCTTTCCCTGAAGCACGGTTTTTTCCCAGTGCTGCCAGGACAGCAGCCACCCCTAGAGCATCAGCAGCACTGGCCAGACCCAGGGCAGTAACTCGTCACTGCGTGGCTGAAGCAGCACAGCCGGCACTTGTGCTGCAGCCCCACGGCAGTGTGCAACCAGCGTGAGTCTGGAGCACCAATGCAGACAGCTCCCAGCTGCTCCTTGGAGCGGGGATGGAGGAAAGATCAGAGAATCCTCCAGTCTGAACACAAAAATGTCCCAGGTGGGTCAGCCCAACAGCCTATCTAACCACATCTCCAACAGCAGAGACTACGCAGGGGAACCACGCGTGTGTGGCCACCTCCTGCAGTCTACTTGCAGCACCCACAGCTGCTGGATGAGGGATATTAGCAGTACATCCCTCTCTCATTCTCTGACTGCCCATTTGTGGAGCTACTGCCCATAAACATTCTAATCCCTTTTTGACCCTGAAAGGCTCCAGAAGATCCTGTGTAAAGAAGTATTGCCCTTTATCTGTTTTAACGCGTTCTCTTCCAAGTTTCATCAAGTGTCCCTTAGTAGCTGCCTGAGAGTTAAGAACAGAACCAGCCCACAGCTTGGTTTCCAAGTGCTTACATCATGCTGATTCCCAAATGTTATTCATGAACACTGACATCCAGGCTGAAATCAGCAGCTCCAGGCAGGCATGATCATGCTTCAGAAATTCACAAAAAAGACGAGAAAATCATGGAGACTGTATTTATTATTATAACAGAGGAGAGGCTGCTTTACTGATTTGTATTTACAAATCTGTTGGCAAAGAAAATAATATCCAGTGTCATTTATTAGCCTATTTTACAGCCCTGGCAAGAAGCATTCATTTGTAATAGCAGCAAATGCCTATGGTTTGATTGCCTGCTACAGCTAAGTGCAAGGAATAACATGGATCACCTACATGGTGGCTGGCTGCAGGCAAAGCCCGACACAGGCACATGCATCTGCAGCCCAAAGAGGAGGGCAGGCATCGCATGGCTGCTCCAGCCCACAGGGGGACAGGACACGGCACCCCAAGCCTGTTCAACGATTCAAATTTCAGTACAATATGTCAGAGCCAGTAACCCCTTGCCTGTCCACATTTCTGGGAAAGTAGCCCCACATCTGAGGTACAAGTTGTTCAGCACTTCAGAAGGCCAAAGTGAGCTGAACGGCTTCGAAGCACTGGGACAGGATGGGATGGGTGTGTGAAGCAGATCCTGGCACATTTTTGGGGGCATGTTTGACAGAGCTAATCCTGACATGGGAGCAAGATTTCCTGGCCCACTGGCCCACAGAAGCATCTGGTACAAGGAGGGGAACCACGACCCTTGTTCAGCTGGGCACAAACTGAACTCCTGCTGTGGAGTTCATCCGAGCAAACGTGTGCCCTGGAAACCCCGTTCACATCAAGAGATCCAAGCAGCCAGCAGGCTCGGGGCACTCTCTGCACGTGGCACCTTATGCCCAAACTTCTGGTACAGATTCAGACATCAGCTTTAAACCTCACTGCTGACAGGGCTTGGGTCCCCACTGCAATCAGGAGAGGATGATCCCAGGTCCCCACTTGAAAGGGAGGGAGATGCAGAAATACAAATGCAACCTTGGATGCTACTGGCAGACCTAGCATTGCATGAGTAATCCCAACACGCAGCTTTTTGCAGCAGACCTGCCTCCAGCAGGGAAAACACTTCAAAGGAAGAGAAGAGTAACACCAGGATGCCACAGAATTAGAAATTGCTGCTAGCTAAGGAACATGCAATAGTATCCGCAGGCTGCGGGGGAATCCATGCACTGCTTCTGGAAGACACTGTCCTTGCTGTGCTGCAGGGGTTTAATAGCAGCAGTGAGAATGCTGAGCTGCCTGCCTACCACCCCCCCTACGCAGGGTCTACCACACCTCAGCTGCTCAGGCCTGCCTCTTCCCTTCTCTTCCCTTCCCTTCCCAACCCCTCTGCAACTCCCGTGGGAATTTGCTGGGAAGAACACAGGTGCCACAGTTCATGCCAGGCAGTATCAGCATTTCACGAGCACACGGCAATGCTGCTGCTCTGCCTGGAAGGGCACATCCGAGCACAGGAGCACCTCTTACTGTTGGGGCCTTTCCCTGCTTTCTTTAGACCTGGGCTGAACCAGGAGGTTGGGCAAAACTAGTATTCAGTCCCCGGCAGAGTGGTCTGGGAAGGACCTGGTACCAGGAAGGGGGGGTGCCGGAGCTGTGGAGGCTGCTCTGAGCATGGTCTCAGATGCTCTTCAGGAAAGCTGGTGTCAGCTCACACTGCCTGTAGCAGAAAGGAGCTGCAAGGCCAGTGGGGTTACCCATCGAGAGGACATGGCCCTTGTTAGGAGGATGCCAAAGAGGTTGTTTATCTGTTTTTTGTCAGGTGCGTGGCCTTCCTCTCGTCCCCAGCCCCCATGGCGTGGGTGGGTGCTGGTTTAGCTTGGCACAGGGCTGGTCCCACATGCTGACCACATACTGCTGTGCAGCTCTGGAGCTGCCTAAAGGAGAAGGTGAGGTGAATGCTGTGCAGATGCAGCCGACCAGGACTCCCAGCTGTGCGATGTCTGCCTATCCAGCCACCAGCAGCAGAGGCTCAAACACCTCCTCTCCCTGGGCTGCAATGTGCTTCCACTGACCAGGGCAGTCCAAGGAACCCCTCTGCCTCAGCAAACCCCCTGCACCTTCACATCCCTCTACCAACAGCATCGTGAGGTGTCAGAACAACCTTCATGCCTCCAACCAACAGTCTGCAGAGGTGAACCAGGCTGGCTCCATAGCAGTGGAATTATCCCAAATGAGGCAGCATCTCCCCCGGGACCAGCTCATGCCACGACACAGGAGTGATGTCCTCCTACCTGAAGCCAACTCTGCCTCCAGAAGGGAGATGGAGAGTCTCACTGCCCCAGGTAGCAGTTTCTCACAGATGTCACAGCCCTTTCAAGGAGCAACCAGTCCTGCGGCCCCAAGGAGGAGGGCTGTCCCTCTCTGACACACACTGGAAGGCCAGGAACCACTGAATCTGGCCTGACATGCCCACGGACTTCCTGGTGCTGAACAGCCTGAGCCTTCCAGGAGTGTCTAGTCCTTGTCCTTGAGGTCATATGCTGGGAGATGCTCAGGGTGTGACAACAGCAAGGACAATGGAAGAAACCTAAGTGGAGGGGAGAAGACTTTGGGCACCCAGCGACTCCCCAGAGCAATGTCTTGGACCCCAGGGACAGCAGCTCAAACCAGCCCTTTGATGAAGCTCGTGTCCAAGTGCACTATCAGCATGCGAAGAAAGGACATTTCTTTGCGCGTGTTCTCAAAGATAATGCGAGGGTCATCAGACTGGCAGCGCAGGCAGTTGGGGGCCATCACCATGGCCAGGTTATTCACATCCATCTTTGTTCTGCCCACATTTGACGGCTGAGCAAAGATCTGCAGGTAATAAGAAGACATTCAGCTGGAGCAGTGGAAAAGGGCAAGAGACTCCAAACACGTGGCCTAAGAAGAGGTGCAAGGACAGCAGAGATGTCTCCCTGAAGGACAATGCCCCAACAGCCACACATTCATAGGGGAAGACCACTATGCTCTGACATAGCTGACAGCGTGGGAGCCTCAGCAGATCTTAACCTTTAGGACCACCCCCATGCTCCACAAGATCAGGAACACCGTTTATTGCTCCCGTAAGGGACAAGGCCAGCAGACCCCCTCCATCAATCCCACCTTAAATACAGGTCAGAGGTCCTAAAACGCTGCCGATGGCCCACCACAGCTGTCCCACGAACTGTGCCCTGTGTGCTCCAGGCTCCTGGCCGGCAGCAGGGGCGCAGGACTGCAGGGGCTGCCTACCTGCAGGAAGTGTATGAGGTAACACAGCACCAGTCTGTTGAGCTCTGGCAAAAGCTGCACCACAGCCACAGCAGCATCGGGGTTCTCGTAGTTGCTGATACACTCTTTGTAGAACTGCTGGGGGATCACGGGTTCCTCCAGCTCCCGATACCACAGCTTGAGAAGAGAGGCTGGGCAGAAAGCAGGGTGCATGAGAACAGCTCTAGTTACCTCCCCACCATGTTCAGAGGCAAACTTGGCAGCCAGACTGAATGCCTCAGGAAACAGAGGGCAGAGAAGGGATTCTGCACTTGTACTGTTTCACCTTATTTCAGTTTTGGCTCTGAAATTCTCAGGCAGCCAAACTGGCCAGTTAGAGGGAAATGCTGGCTCTTATCTACCTGCCCCTCCAGGAAGCAGCCCTGGGGCCACCTAAAGGAGAGGACAATGCGACCTTGGAGCTACATTGCTGCTCCTGAACGGCTCCCAGCCGCTCTGCACGCTGCCCAGTTTGCACAGCCTCACTCCGTCGGAGCCAGCTGGAGACCAAGGTTCCCCCACCGCCCCCAGTGTTTTACTAGGGGTGGTATTTGGAAAGGCAGTGGAAAGGCACAGAATGAAAACCCAGTTGGTGAAGGCAGCCTGCGTACACATCCCCAGGCAGCAGCACACCTCCTGGTCTGCCTCTGTACCTTCCCCTCCACACTCTACCATGGCTGAGGCTGCAGCACACACACCTGCTGCGTTCCCGTACCTGGGATGTTGGGGTCACTGAGGCCACTTGGGATTCTCCACTGATCCACCTGCAACTTCAATGCATTCACTTCATCTATGTCACCAGGTATCCTGCAGACAGAGGCACAGCAAAGGTGCTTTAGAGAGCAAGCAGGGCAATGTGCCTGGTGTGGCGGCTGGCCCACAAACAGCGGCTCCAAAGCTGCTTCCAAGGCCCCGGGGAGAAGGGAGCATGCACCAGTGGCAGCTACAAAAGCAGTTCCTCAGAGAGAACAGGTTGCCTGTGTTTACACACAGCTTTAAAGTGGGGGTAGAAGAAACACTTGTCTCCTTCCTACTATCTCAGACATCACTATCGTTCTGTCCTCAGCCATGATTATTTTCTGTAACTAGGCCTCTCGGCAGCATGTTCGGTCCAAAGATAAGAAGCATCTCTGGCTAAATATACCAAGATATTAGAAACCCTTACCAGGCAAAGTTGAGTCTTTTGCTAGCTACGTTAGATCAAGTTTAGCTACTGAAAAACTAACACAAATCTTAAAAAAAACAAACAAAAAACCCAACAAAAACCAAACCAGAATCCCCTATGTTCACCATACAGCCTCTTGACTCCTCATGTCTTGTGCATCATCAAGGCTGATGTGCTGCATTTGATGAACTGCTCTGCTGCATTTGATGAACTGCTCTGCCAGGAACCCAAGAGCTCGTCCCTTCCCCGCACTGGCCAACTACTACTGTTGAAGTTGATGAAAGTTCAATGCCTTGCCTGGGTACGGGCTGTCCTAAGTAGTTCAAGTCACATCTACGCTGTTCCTGTCTGTGCTAACGCATGCATCTTGATTTGTTGGCTTTGAGGACTGACATGTGGGTGGCTCAAACACAGCACCCCAAAAGCTCACCTGAAAATCCCCTCCGTCTGTTCTCCTCCCAGAGCCAGGACCTGCTGTGATAGCTGCGTCTGCACCCAGGGCAGCTTGTTACCCGGGTACTTGTCCTGCTGCCGCAGCATGATTTCCTCCAGAGAGCTGCCGAAGAGCGATGGCGTCAGGATGGCATTCCTGGCATGCATTATCTCTTCCACTGTCGGTTTTCGGAGGCCCTGAGGACAGAGAAGAGCTCAGTGCAGGTGTGGCACAGCCAGCCCACAGAGAAACATCAACCCTGGGGATGGAGGCGGTGAGTGGCCAGGATGAAGAGGGCTGCCCATTGCATGTGGACACCTTGCTGGCCTCCTGGAAGCATGGTTCTCTCTCTGCAGCCTCCACCTCCTGAAATCAGGGGGAGTTCAACTCATCAGGCCCAAGAGGCGCAGAGAAGCTGCTGCCTGTTGGCAGGAGACCACTTTGGAGAGGTTGGACTGTTTTTTCAGGGCTTCTGTTGCTGTGTTTTGCCCATGCTGCTCCAGCTGTAGCTCTACCTGCTAGTGTGGCAGGAGGAAAGATGGAGCCCAGCCCAGCCCCGGCTGTGGCAAGGTCAGCAGAGGGCACGCGTACACCGGCCCAGTGCCAGGTGAATGCTTGGCCATGGGATGGCTGAAAAACAGCCCTTTAGAGAAGGGAATTCCAGGGAAAGCTTTGCTCTCAGAGGTGCTAAAGCTCTCTGAAAAGTGGGCACAGGGACTTGTTGCTTCTGAAAGACACTGACACTTGAAAGGGGCTTTGAATCTCCCCTGGCAGAGATTCAGAGAAATGCAGAGCGCTGTCATAGGGGTGGCAGGCTGCCCAGCGTGGTGGCCATTCGGCAGCGACCCTGCAGCCGAGCGGGAGGCGCGGCAGAGGGAAAGCTCCTGACGACCTCTCCTCTCGGAGGGCGGCAGCCGCCAGGGCTGCAGCTTTGTGCGATGCGTGTCCAGACGTTTCCTGTCCTGCCCCCATGGGGATGCCGGGAGCCTTCACCCCTCCCGAGGTATTTCAGCTATTTGCTCGCTGTACACTGAGTCCAGATGGCAGGGAGGCCCCAGAGGGATTTGCAGAAATAAAAGACGACCGGATCTGGCTCAGAGACCTAGGACGGACAGGCTGGGGCTGCCTGCCAGCTTTCACAGCCCTGCGCAGAACTGGGTGGAAGAAAGGGAGGAGGGGGATTTCCAGATAACGCAGAGCACAGAGGCTCCCCTCTGCATCAGCCATCTCCGCTGCATGACTTTTTGAACTGGGAATGAGCAACTCTGCAGTAAACCAGCTGCAAGGCCCGGCCCACGCAAGCTCTCAGTGGCAAAGGGAGACTCTTCCCTCACCTGAAGAAACCAAATGATGGGCATCCCCTGCACAGACAGGTCCTCTTACCCTGGAGACAGGTAAACATCAGGTTTGTCCTCCACGTCCCTAAGGCCAGTGAGCACCCAGCCGTGCGGCTGCCAGCACGGCAGGCACTGCTGTCTGCCAGGAGGATGGGGGGGACCTGGGCAGCAGCCTTCTCCCACACGTTCATGGAGAGACGAGCCCTGAGCAAGCCTCCCCTGCTCGCTCTATCTCCATTTCCCATCAATGAATCAGCGGTGACCTGTGAGAGTCACGGGACTGACTGCTCTGGGACGTGGGAAGCAGAGTGCCGTGCAGGCAGCCTACAGGCCCCAGAGCCAGGGCAACCACTCACCTTTTTGCCTCCAGTGACGGCTACTTTCTGGAGTTTCCGGTAGCAGTATTTGGCGTAGGTGCTGATGGGCAGACCTGGTGGGAAGGAGAAACAAGCAGTCAGCCCGCAGCGCCGTGCACCCACCACACCGGAGCCCTTCAGAGACCACCAGCGCAGCAGTTCACACCGACAGTCACCCCCCTTTTGTGCAGCCTGTTGTGCGGGCAGGGCAGAGAGACTCCCGAAACCTCACACCGAGCGCCCCAAAGCCTCCCGGCCCTGCAGCCCCCTGGCAGGCAGCGTCAGTGCAAGTCAGTGCTTGGGCTTGGAGAGATTCGTCTTCTGAGTCAAGGCTCACAGCTCTGCACCTCCCACCCCTGCTTCTGCAGATCTCCACCTCTTGCACAGGCAGTCTGACCCCGACCTGACTCAACACAAGGCGCCCATTCAGCATTCATAGCTTGGGCATGCATGCGAGTGTGAGTCCTCGCTCCCAGCGGCGTGGCTGGAGTTACGTGGCTCACAGACACAGGGCTGGGTATTTACGTATTGCCAGATCTCAGCCAAAGAGCACGCAGAGCCAGCCTCTTGCCAGGAAAGATTTCAAAGTGTTTTAAACAAATTGTTTATGATTCAAGAACTGCAGTCCTGGGCTAGTGAGAGAGGCAGCAGCAGAGAAAGGTGTGCAGGGCCAGAGAGTCGGCACCAGCACCAAGAGTGAGCTCAGGACGCAAGGAGAGGTGCAGGAAGGTGGCAGGGTCTCTCTCATCTTCCTAAAGCCCTGCAGAAGGCTTCCTCACTTTCCTGCCTGCAGTCTCCTCCAACCCAACCTCGTACTGTGAGGCTGGGGCGTGCTCTGTGATACGAGGAAAACTGGACATACTGGAGCTTGCACCACAAAAGGTGTAGCCCTCCGCAAGAACGCCTGCTCTGGTTGCGCTTGGTTCAGCAAACTCTGAGGGTGAGCAGAGCCAGGATTCACAGAGCTAATCCCCGCATGACACCAAGAGAAATGTTTGCACTGACAGAGCACTGATTGCTGGGAGAGTTTTTCCAAAACCATTGGCCTTCTGTTCTTTTTCGAATCAAACCCAAATTGCTTGCTGAAAGCAGTGAATAGATCTGCCCTATTTGATTCCCTGCCAGGCTCAAAGCTTGCAGCAGAGTTCAAAATACTTGTGGCTTTTAAAATCTACATTCTGGTCAGATGCTGCCTATTTCAGATCAGCCTTTCACACACCCTACAGCTTAGGTAAGCTGGTCAGGAGCCTGGAGTTCCTCAAATCCTCTCGATGCAGAGGGAAGACAAGCTCTTCCCAAGCAGAACAACAATTCACAGAGGTGAAAGATGTGCTTTCCCCCGTTCTCTCAGCCAGCAGACAAACCACAGTCCTTGGCTCCCCAGGACAAAACAAGCACCCCCTGCCTTAATCAATCTGCTTGACTGTCACAGCTGGAGCAGAGCCTCTCCGTAATGGTGGAGCAATGCCGAAGGAAGTACAACAGCATCCCCCTCTGCCGCAGGCAAGGGGAAGGAAAGTCAGTTTTAAGAATTTCTCTCTCGGGAATATCTAAAGCAAAATATTCCCTGTATGCAAAAATCCTGCTAACCCCAGGCATGATTTATACTGGAAATGTCTAAGGATTAAAGAAAACAAAACCAATGAGCTGCCTCATGATGCTTCACTATTTCAAGTTACATCTTCTGTGCAGACACTCCCTGATGCAAAGCGTCATCCACTTCACGGAGGAGGGAATGGGAAAAAGACTGGACTGTGTCTCTGCATCACAACAATTACGCAGGAGGCAGCACATTCAAAACTAATATTAGGAAATGTTTTTTCACACTGTAATTAGACCACGAAACCCATAATCGCCCTAAGACTTTAACAAGGTTTGTGAAGGAACTGGTTGCCTTGAAGAGCCTGCATGGCTGATGCGTGGGCAGCAGCCGGACATGTTTGCTTGAAGCCTGTTTTGTACTTTCCCAGAAAGCTCCCCAATCCTGGGAAAGGCATAAAACCTACATCCTCTGCTTTGTGCAGCAAGGCGTCCTGTTCCCAATGACGACCAAGCTGCAGCCTCTGACCCAGAGGGGACTGTCAGGGCTACACGTGGAGCTGACCAAATTTCAAGCAAATAAACTGAAAACTAAACTTGCCCTGTGCGCAGGGGGGTGGACCCGTTACTGCCCATGGACCTGAATCGCCAAAAAAGCAGAGGGAGCCCTGAGAAACAGGGTGACCAATGCTCTGCCGCAGTGGGCACAGAATGAATGGCTCCCGCAGGGGCTCACATCTTAAATGCGCAGCGTGCAGCCTCCCTGCTAAGTAGCAGAGAAGCCATCCACCCCAACTCAAGCGCTCCCGGCTCCCACGGCACGTGCAGAGCAAGATGGGCGAAGGAGATGTGGAGAGGCTGGGAGGCAAGGAGTGAGCTGGAGAGGGAAACGCGAGGGAGAGGGGCAGAATTTAGCTTTAACCTCTGCTTTTCCAAGCCAGCGACCTGACTCAACCATCTGGCTGCTTTTAAAATGCTCAGCTAGAGACCGGCTCCTGGCATTTTGCTCATCATGCATGGTCAGTTCTTCTAAGAAGCAGGCCAGGTACTCCCTCTGCTCCCCAGCTCACACCCCTCGGCACAGGGACGGGCAGCTTTGCCTGCACGGGCTGGAAAGGGCTAATACTGAAGGCAATTCCACTTCCCTGAGCACGTCATGAATCTGTAAAATCCAAGTTGATCTGTTATTTCCTGTGGTACCACAGTAGCCCCAGGAGCTCGGTAACAGAAGACTACTAACAACCCACACAGTGAAAAATAGTTTGCAAAGGAAAATATTTTTCCATGTGCTAGCCTAGAAATACATGCAAGGAGCTTCTTAAAGAACTTCTCCTTTTATAACAAGTTAAAATCCAGGCAGGGCACACACAGGAACATACCTTCTGGAACAGACTTGAACACTCTCCTGCCAAAAAATGTCTTAAAAAATGCAGCATACAATGTGGATTCAGAACCCGGCCATGGGACATGTATTTTAGCACAGCAGAAGCTGTTGTCTTGGTACTTCTCCAATCGACTACAGCCTCTCACGGACCTCAGCCTGGCACAGTCAGAGCAGGCTCTCAGACCAGGGCCCTGTCTCGCCGTGCTCTTTAGCACAGGGGTAGGTGCCCTCCTGAACAGCTCAGCTGGGCTTTGCACCAGTGCGCTCTCCTGGCTTTGATCTGCCCAGGCACCTCCCTTTTATGGCAGTATTTTAGCCCCTCTTCCTCACACCACCAGAGCATCCTTCTGCATCCCAGCAATGCTGCTCCATCACCATTCCCCACGTGGGAAATGCCGTGCTTCATCAGCCCAAAGGACCGGATGAGTCAGCAGCCTGCATCTGCCACCAGGAGGATAAGAAACAGACACAGGATGTCTGAAAAATGAGTATTCCCCTTCGAAAATCTCCAGCTACCAGCAGGTAGGAGATACCCTGAGGCAGTGTTGCACCTGGACCATTAACCATCAACTGACAGATCTCCCTTCCTTGAATTTGTCCCATTTCTTCCTAAACCTGTTGTATTGGGTCTGGCTGAGGTGGAGTTAATTTTCCTCACAGCAGCCTTCACAGTGCTGTGCTTTGTACTGGTAGCTAGAAAGGTGTTGATAGCACGCCAGTGTTTTGGCTACTGGTGAGCAGTGCTGGCACAGCATCAAGGCTGTCTCTCCAACATTTCCCCCTGTCACCAGTAGGCTGGGGGCGGGCAAGATCTTGGGAGGGGACACAGCCAGGAGAGCTGACCCAAACTGACCAAAGGGATATTCCATACCATATGATGTCTGCTCAGCAATAAAAGTCAAGGGAAAGGATGAGAAAGGGGGGGCATTCGTTATTTACAATGTTTGTCTTCCGGAGCAACCGCTACGCATGCGGAAGCCCTGCTTCCCGGGAAGTGGCTGGGTATCGCCTGCTGATGGGAAGTAGAGAATAAAATCTTTGTTTTCCTTTTGCGGCCTTTGCTTTTATTAAACTGCCTTTATCTTGACCCACGATTTTTTTTTCCCCATCTCATTTTCTACCCACCCCACTCCACTGCACCCCTGTCCTGCTGAGGAGGGGAGTGATAGAACGGCTTGGTGGCACCTGGTGTCCAGCCAAGGTCAACCCACCGCAACTGTTTATACTCCTAACCTGCATAACATCCTGCTTTGCTGACTCTTAATGATTTAATTTTGTGCTTCAGGACAGAACGCTCTTAAGCCTGCTGCCCAACAACAAAACCAGGCAGTTTCCAATTCTTCTGCTTTGACAAATGACGAGAAATTTTCTTCCTCTCACTTTCCCCAGGCAACCTACAGTTTCTTTTAGCCCACTGACCTTCTCCCCTCTTCTCTCCTCCAGGTCCAGCTCCAGGCTTCCCCCGCCGCACTCATCAGCCCTGGAGGGACCATGGGCAGGACACGTGGAGCAGGCACAGCATGACTACGGCCGAGTGCTGGTTTGCTCTCTGTTCCTTTCCTACAAGCTCCCAATGCTCTGTTTGGTTTCTGAATGCTTCCCAGCACTGTGTATACATTTCTAGAAATTCATATACAGGCTGCAAAATGTGTTTCCTTCCTTGAAACAGCTACATAGGAGCCTGCCACTGCACGTGCAGTTAGGGATGTCTCCCCCAAGTACAATACTTTGCTTTTGTTGACACAATTTTCTCTGTTGCTTGATCACTAGTTACTCACCCTTGCGAGATCCCTCTGCATCTTTAGTTTTCACAATCCTGAATAATTTTGTACCAACACAGAGCTGCCAGCTCATTATTTGCCTCCTTGTATAGACCCAAAGCCCAGCTTACATTCCTCCAGGATCAGTAGACAATCCTCCTTCTGAAAACACATCATTTATTTTATTCTTCTGCCTTTCAATGGGTTATTGATCCATGAAGAGATCTTGCACCACCTTCATATTTCATTTACTCACAGAGAATTACACTAGAAGATGAGGATTGCAGAGGTAAGCATGGGGAACTTCAAAATTATTTCTTTGGGTGCACGTCAGATGATAAATGTTTACTCACCCAAGTGTTTACTTACAAGCCTCCGCACTGAAGGAAGCGTGTGTGTGTGTGTGTGAAATCACTGCTTTAACTCCATTTTTCACAGAAAGACTTAATGTCTACATATCTACTATTCAGTTCTGTTTGAAGACAGTACATTTAATTTCCTTACAGATTTCTCAGCTAAATTGCTGCTACAGCATCCATAAGCATTTAAGTATTTCAGAGCTACTAATTAACTTCTCACAACAGCCTTGCAACTTCAGGGAGCTGCGTCCTACCCACCCCTCACACGTCCGGCAAGCGGGGCTGGTGGACCAGATGTAGGCGTCCCGAGGAAAAGTCTGACCTTTCCAGCGAGCAGCTCATAGCACCTCGCATGTTCCTGCAGGATCCCCCCTTACTTCAGGTGCAGCTCTGAGGTCAGACCCCAGAAAAAATCCTCAGTGTTATTGGTCACTTGCAAAAAAGCTGGTTCAAGTGACCTGCCGGCGCTCCTGCGTCCTTTGCTGGGCCCCTCGCCATCTTTGCAGAAGCCAGCAGGAGCCTTCAGACCAGCTCATTTATTCTAAAGCTCCAGTTCACTGCCAGAGCAGGTCTTCTGCATGCCGGAAAGCAGACAGGGTCCAGCAAAGGGAACAGCGTGTGACCTGTCACCAGAGCCCCAGCTGGGGCCACACAGTCACTTCTGACTTTCAAGTGCTTCATTCTGGAAACTTCATAAAGCTATCATGGCATGCCTTTTTCATAACATTGCATATATATATATATGTGTGTGGGTGTGGGTGTGTATATATATATATATAAAAAAAAAAATAGGTGTTTTTTTTATTTTAAGTTTTTTTTTTTATTTTTAGGTAAAAACTACCTCTATCTTCCTGACCACAACTCCAGCACACGCAACACAGACAAGCAATTGCACCGAAGAGCCTGCTCAGCCCACAGACAGAGCACACCCTGTGCAGAGCAATCTCCGGGGAGTTGTCCCATAAAGATATCAAAGTCCCTCTGAGCACAAGCAAAATGACTTTCTGAAGGCTCAGAATGGGCTGAACTCTCTTGGGCCTGAACAGGAAAGGAAAAAGACATATCCCTACCAGAAATATAATCCCTCTGTGTAATTTCAGGTCTCTGCTCCAAATCCCACCAGAGACAGAGAAGCGATAGATGCTCTCACTGCAGGTGCTGCGACCAAGGGGCCTCCTCAGCCACTTCCAGGCTTGCAGCTGTGGGGGAGCAGTGACACAGGGAACCCACTGCAGGAGAGTGCAGCTGTGGTGTCCACGTTTCACATACCTGCCTGCTGGCATCAGGTAGGGCTCAGCAATGCGGGAAGCTGGACTCCAGCTCTCCCAGATTAAAAACACCAAGGCCACATGATATAAAGTGCTGCCTGATATGAATTCACAGGGTTGGCTCAAGTTTCCCGAAAGTGATATTTAAAAAAAAAAAAAAAAAAAAACCAAAAACGAACGGACTTTGTCTAGCAAGACTTTAGCCAGGTAAAGTAGTATCATGCAGCCAGCAGTTAAAACCTGAGGCTGCAGGAACACGTAAGCTCTTGTTCACCCAGCAGAGATGCTACTGCAAGCCCTGGACTGCAGAGTCCAGGAAGCGTGGACAAGGAGAAGCCAATACTGGAGAGAAAAAGGCAGTGCTCTTTGCCAGATACCAGTGTCCTCCCAGAAGGTCCTCAGGTTGGGTGGTAGTTTACAAAATCCATTACTACAGTTGAGACAGGTTCTTTTCAACATGCTGGCTCATACGGCTTTTAGCACTGGAATGTGCTGCAGGAAACTCTGTGGCATACACAGACCAGTTGAATTACAGCCCCAGGTCTGCATCCAAATTAAAATCCCTTTTCTTACACAATTGTGAGTGAAAGGGGTCCCGCCCTGCCGCCACACTGCTACCTATCCCGTGTGCTGCCCAGCTCCCACCCGCTCTGCTGATCCATGCTCCGGTCAAACCTCTCACACTGGCCACCTGCAGTAAAGCTTCCTGAATCTAAGTCTATGTGCTTAAAGAAATGGTCTGATTTTCAGTGCAGCTCAGCATCCCCGCCTGTCTGAGGTCAGTGCAGTCCTCCCTCTCGGCTCCCTGCATGCTGTGCCTCCCTTTACCTTCATCCTCGGTGTTTTGTTTCCTCTTTTTCCTGGATTTTGAGTTCTTCTTGTTTTTCAGATCCACAAGCTCCTTGATGCGCTGGGCAACTGAAAATTCAAGAGGCTCTAGATTAATAATGTGGAATGATAAAATACCAAAGCCCAGAAATGCCCTCAGACATGGTAGCCCGCTTAACTCCAGCATGAGGAAGAAAGCTCAGGGAAAGGTCCTGTATCACAGCCAGCTCCGAACGCACCTGAGTGAGGGGCCCAGAACATCACTCAACTTCTCCAAATGGCCAAACAGTTGAGAAGGGGCTCCAGGCAGCAAGCTTATACCTAAATAAACATACTGCCTAAATACCAGCAGAAGGAACAACCCACTCAAATGGTTCAGCTTACTCCTCCTTGCTGCCTGGACCCTGGTACTGGCAGGGTGATTTTTCACTCCTGGGCCAAGCATAGCTGGAGGGAATGGTTTTGGGGAGAAGTGACAAGTGTCTGAGATCCTCATGAAAACCCAAACCAGTGCTGCACATCCAGCAGTTCAGTGAAGGAACCCCACGTTAAGGCCACAAGTATAAAACCAGAAGGCAAAGGTTGGCATTGCACCACTGCTGTCCCTAGGACCCACCTCCACCGCCGCACTCACTAGCAGGGGCAGAGAGGTGCCGGGGCAGAACTTCTGCACCTGCCCTGGAGATCTGTGGGTGCTTCAACCTGCGTTTGAAGCCCCAAGTGGAAACAGGTGCTCTGGTTTCTCGCCTGAGACTGGACAAGACACAGCGAGCACTGCTGAAATAGTGACAAATCAGCCAATGCATACTCTCCGGGCTGGCACTTGGCTTTTTTTTTTTTTTTTTTTTTTGCACAGGATGCTATAGCAATTAAAATTGGGGTAATAACTAAATATATGCTGGGCTGGTCCCCAAGGCTTCTGAAAGACAGATAAATTCCATCTACTCACAACAAAAGCCAGCATCCTTCAGGATCCCTGACTATTTGCCAAGCTAAGGCCTGTTCATAATGTTTGCAATGGCTCCCTCAAATACTGTATTAACATTAATCTCTTTTTTTTTTTTTTCCTGCTTTAAGGAACTTTGAAGTAAATCATGTCTTCAGAGAACCCAAAGAAACTCTGCCCTTAGCGGGTCCAAATCAGCTCTTTTCAGTGCTGATCTTGCCATGCTGATTGGTGAGATGAGCACAGTCTAGGGCTGGCATTTCTTTGCCAGACAGAAATGAGAATTGCAGGGAGATGAGCTGGTGGCAGCTTCATCCCGCCAAGGAAGGATAAACTCGCCCAGCACATGGTGCTCTCACCGACAGAAACCACAGCACTGGCTGGTGACCACCTGTTTCTTTTAAAAAACAGACAACCCCGAATAAGTGGCACAATCCACCAGAATGCTGCTGGGGACAGAGTGGGTGTGCATGAGGCACTTACTGTTTTCATCACTGTCAAGGTGGCGATAAATGTAACCTTCCAGATAAGACTGAAATTTGGGTGATGGGGAGAAAAAGGCCAGACTGATGGCCATCAGTTCCCAGCCCCATGCCAGGCTTCGGTAGCATGTATTATCTGTCGTCTGCCGGATCAGCTGTATGTAGAGCTCATCCCGTAAACCTTGCGTGCTCCAGCACTTGGTGACCGTGACCAACGCCACGTGATTCCGGTCCATGCGAGTCTGACGATCTCCCATGTAGCTCTGCACCAGTTTGAACATCTCACATGCCTCTTTTTTGATGGTGCGGTTGCTAGTGATGAGCATTGGCTTTTTGATAGAGCCACCATTCCAGGACAGCATGTTGGAGATGGAGATCCTTCGGCGGAAGATGCCCTGTGTGTGCATGTTCAGGTTTTTAGAAGCCCAGTCTGCCATGCTGCTCTGAGAGATGGGCTTCCGTAGAGTATTGTAAGGGAAATGATATCCCACGCAGCCACCAGGCTGGCCGCTGCTCTCCTGCTTGGGGTCCAACTCTATTGTCCCAGGCTGCAATGGAGAAGAGATCTGTTAAAAGCATCTTAGATGACTCCTTACCCTGCTAGGAAAATTATCAACAGTGAGTCATGAAGCTACCAGCAACTGCAAAGTGGTGAATCTGTACAAAACATGATTTTGTGCAGAATCGGTGGCTGACATCTGTAGTTCTGCAAGAGCCTGGCTGGCGCAGCTGCACACTGATGCTGTCCCCAAGGGAAGTGTTGGGACATGGAGTAACAGGGCTGACTGTCCAAGTTGTCCCAGAGCTCTGGAGGACAGCCTAGGCAGAAGCTGGGCTGACTCCCAGAGCAGCAGCACAGCTCTGTGGCACCAAGCACACACCAAGGAGCCAAGTTTCTCCCCACTTTTCACCTCTCAGTTCCTGCAGAGCCACAGGAGGTGGGTGGGAGACACCAGGAGGTGGCAGAGACTCGACAGCCGCAGCACTATTAGCACTGTTTCCTTCTCGCCTTTACCCTTTGTGGCCCCTATAATCCCATAGCTGGTTCTCTGCCTTTACTATTTTGCCAAGTTCNAAAAAAAAAAAAAAAAAAAAAAAAGACAAAACCAAATCAACATGGCTAGCGACCATCAGGAGCTGCTGAGCTTTGGGCAGCCTGTGCCTGGACAGCCTCTGCACTGAGGATTCAAAACACGTATCTCAATTCCACCGCGGCCTTCCTAATGGAAATACTGGCCAGACACACAAACGGGACAGGAGAAGCTGAGAGAGGCACAACGGAGCATCAGCACAGCTATTTTGATGGCAAGGCTGTCACCCAGGTAGGGTAAGTCATGTTTGAGTTGGTGAAGTGAAGGAGACCAGATATCTGCGTCAGTCAACTTCCACCACCAATGGAGCTGGCTCTCACTGTATCCTACAGACACACCACGACCTCCTGCCGAACAGGCCCTGGTCCTCAGCGTCCGCGGGGAAGATAGAGGCTGTGGCTACAGACCCAGCGCTTCTGCGAGTACCGCTGCACAGGACTCGGGGACATCTCTATGGCGGGCTCTCTACCATGTTTTCCTATCCAAGACAGGCACAACCTTCCCCAAATTAAATCAGAATTGTTCACAAGTACTGGGTTGTTTTTTCTTCTCGGAGAACTAGGGACAGCTGCTCCCCACCCGCAGTCTGCAGTGATCAAACTCATTTGCTCCAGGGACAAGTCCACTGATCACAAGTTTACAGAGATAAGCACCGGAGACAAAGACCTTCCTTCCTCCCAGACTTTGTATGCAGTTTTTACATGCAGCCCTCGTCCATCCTTCTTCCCCAGCGATCGCTACGGATAACTACATAATTAGAGCTTTGGTAGTACTGATCCCAAGAAAATGATGTGTAATAACTGCTTGTGAGAATAAGATATTATTTTGCGCATCCAGAATTCTCTGTTTTGGATGAAAGTGGCAGCCTGGGACACATATTGAACTCAAACACCCAACAAGTTGTTTTAGGAAACAGACTTTTTTCTTAGAATTTAAATTCCCACATACAGCAACTAAGAGCTAAACAACCCACACTTCGCTCTGCGTTCTCCAAGGAGATCTCCTGCAAGTAGGAAAAAGCCAAACAAGATAATCTTGAGGTTTCTGGGTTTTAAAGGAAGACAAAGAAACAGAAATCCTGTAAATTTTGTTTTTGCAGTGGAAAAAGTGAAATAAAACATGCATTTCCCTTCTTTGCAGATCACCTTTAACTTGCATGCCACACTCTATTCTGGTCCTGGCCTACAGACAACCCCAAAATACACGTTAGTTCTTAAAGGTTTAGAGCAAGTCAGTGTTTTCTTCTTAGTAAGGAGGAACTGCTGAACTCCCAACAGAGGCTTGTGCGGTCCAACCCTTCCCTATCTTATACCCAACATGTACCTACATGTGGATGACGGGTTTAGCACACATCACACTCCACCTCTTATTGCCAGCCTGCGGCACAATCATTTCTCCTGCTTTTCTACTTCGTTTTGGTTTTTTATCCCTTGAGTTACCCCTCTACCTCCTCACCCTCTCTGAATTCACTCAACACACTGCCTAAAAATCCCTGCCTGCAGTTCTTCTCTGCCATCTCCATCCTTGGCCTCCTTCAATCCACCTCCCATGCCCGGGGTTGGTTTTCCTCCTATCACCCCAATTGCTCCTTCAGCATGGTACTTCTGAGGATCTACCTCCTCATACCCTCTAGAGGTTCAGTAGGCTCTCGGTTCTCTCCTCTTCTCTCTCTAGAGTCTATCTCTCAAATCTCGTTCACACAACTACCCAGCTACTATCTTTGTGCTGACAGTACACATCCACCTCTGCTCAGCCTGCCCTAGAACTTCTGCCCACCCTCCTTGGATAATGAATTTCCTCGTCTCCCAATTCTCCTCTCCATCATGCAGGCCCAGCACAGGACATCGCTGGTGACTCAAGCCATACACTGCCATTTTCAGGCGAGGCAGCAATTTTGCTGCTGTATTCTCTGCAACCTCCCCCCCTCCTTACTTGGACTCTTACATCTCAGGGTATTTCTGTAAATGGAGTATTTATTTATTGACTCATTGCCTTTACCACAACATCCATCTCCTTACACCTTCCACTCTATTCTCCTTCGCCATCCTACCACACATGAATTATTTTTCTTCATTTTCAAGGCTATTCACAGCCTATCCTCAACCCACCATCTCTTGTGCATGCATAATCAAGACATCAAGTCTCAGCTCTCTCCATCAATGCAATGAGGCGTAACACATCCTGAAGACCAGACAGCGGTCTTCCAACAAGTCTAAAGAGGCTGTGAAATGAAATTGCTGAATGATTAACTGTAACATGTGAGTCGTGTAAACTCAAACTGGCCCTGTGCCTGAAAAATGGAAAACACAGGAACATGACATCAGTTTTAAAAAGGGTTTCAGGTGAAAGCAAGGCATTATTGATCAGAAATTACAATAAGGAGGAGAATGCACAGTTATAAATCTGATACAGCTGGGAGGTGTCAGCCTGGCTTTTAGAGAGAAATTACACCTCACAGGTCTACCGGAGCAATCTGAAATGGTCAAGGAGCTTTGCCAAGTTTCTTCATGAAAGGTTGTGGACTAGTAAACAGGAGGAAAGACAGAACAAAGGGTTAAAATAAATAGTTGCTTTTTCACGCTGGAGGACTGCTATCAGCTGTGCCTTGCAGAAGAGATGCAGAGATTCAGGCTGTTTAGCAGGAGTGAAATAATTGGAAGAGTGAGCAAAGAGAAAAAGGACAAAACCTTCACAGGATATAAAATTACCTATGTAGAACCTAAATCTGAACTAAAACCATGAAGCAGGAGGTTCCTTCAAATCCAAATAGGAGAAAAGATGGCAAACTAAATTCTGCAGAAGTGCTGTGTTATAGTGAAAAACTACTCCAGTTGTGCAGGCACACTAACGGGCTTTAAAATAGCTATTTCCAACAAGAAGATGCTAGAGTCACTGTCACCGGTTTTCTGAATATTTCCATTCAAAGCTCAGGAACGATTGGAAGGGAGAACAGAGTACAAGGAACTATTAGAAAAAGGTGAGAGAGTAAAAAAAGAGAAAGCACTGCCATGTGGCCATGCAAATCCTGATGCCTGCATCCTGTACCCCACCAATTCTGGCCATCCCAGCGCAGAAAAGACATGTGAGGGCAAGGGCTACCAAAGAAGACACGACCACCCATAAAATGATCAGGGAGTAGATTTACCCAAGCAACACAGCAGAGCTACCCACAGCGCTGAGGGCTTGCTGGACACAAACCCCTCCACAAGTCCCCCTCCTCTCACACCACTGGCCTGAAATGGGGTGACCGCCTACAAAGCTGTGAAGCTTTGTGACCTATTTGCTATTCTGCAGGCACAGACATGTTCTGCCTGCAGCACATCCACTAAACCCACCCAGGAGCAGATGAGGTACTCGGCTCTGCACCACGACAGTCCAGCAAAGGCGTGTGATTTAACCCAGTGTAGATGAGGAGGTACCTGGGAGGAGCGGCGCGTAGCATCTGATGAAGCCAAACTTGTCTGGCTGGTCACGTTCTTTTCTAAAGAATCTATTTTCTCAAAAGTCCTCTTCTGCCTCACTGTGTCCTGAGGAGCAGCCACATCGTTGGGAAAGCTGCCCCTGCTCTCCAGGCTCTGTCTGTACAGAGACCTATTGCTAGCTGAGATGTCGTCCCTTGAGCTCCGGCTGATGCATTTTTTCAAGTGGTCAGACTGAAATCTGACTTTGCTGCTCTCTGCTGGGATGCCACTCTCCAGACTTTCAGCATCAAGGCTGGCTTTGCTTCCCCTGCAAGCTGCTGACCTGCCCACCACAGCACGCATCTCGGCAATCAGCTTATCATTCAAAGCTGTGAGCTCGCTGCTGCTGCCCACAGAGCCAGGTCTTCCCTGACCTGTCCCTTGCCTCCTTCCTTTCCTTTTTCTCAAGCTTGGAGAAGGGCCAGTCGAATACCCAGAATCCTGATGGCTTATACCAGTTGGGTACTCTTGAGTTTGCAGGCTGTTCTGCCGGCTGTGGTGGGCTTCCATGTTCTTGAGGACATTGGCTTCCAAGATCCTCCAAGACTGTTTGAAGCTGTCCTTTGAAGTAAGCTGACCAGGCAGTTTAGTAGAGGCATCAGCTGTTGCAGCAGAAGAGTGGGAGAGTTTGGAAGACTGGTCAACGTTGACCATGTGTTTTATATATTCTCTGCCAGCTGGGCTGTATTCAGTGGAAGAAGGATTTCTTGCATACTTCTTTGCAGCTTGCTGCTGTTGCATACCTGGATGCTGTAATAATTTGGTTGGTTGCAGCTGCTTTTTTAAGCTATTGCTTGGCGACCTTGGTGGAGACATCCCACTCATACTGACACTTTCTGTATCCATATCCACTGGTGGCTCATCATAAATTGGAGACTCTAAAGATGGCTCATCATATATAGGTGCAGGCGAGGCATACTTAGGGGATGCAGGCTGGGGGGTTCCTGTCTGGCTCCTTGGAGGTGTTTGAGAAGTTGGACCATTCATCAGCACTAGGCAAAACCCACCATTCTCTGTCTTTTTGATCTGCATAGACTGCTTTGTTTCTCCTGTAAGCATTTGCTTTGTGGCTCCAGGGCTCTGGGATGTGGATTGAGGCTGAGCATATATGGCTGGTTTTGGAAGAGATTTTTGGCTGTTGGCCTCTGGAGCACTCTGCAGCTGAAGCGAACTGTTTGAAGAGCTCTGTATCTGCCTCAAACTGTTCACTTTGACCAACATGGCTGCTTTCGTGCCTGGCAGAGGCTGCCAGTGGGTAGGAGTCTCCCTAAAGAAAGAAAGAGACAAATACAGGGAATTATTTAATTATTATATTAACTGAAGTATCCTCTACTTCTACCCAAATACCAGACTGTTAGTCTCAAAGTGCCCGGAGATTCCCCAACCAGTTATATCAGCTCCTCACTTGTTTTTTCCTGGAGATCCCCCTTCCCAAAACAGAAACACATCATTGTTACACACATGATAAATTTCTGAGTCATGAACAGCAGAACGAGATGAAACAAGTTTGTCATACTACAACCTGTCTGGTATCAGCAGCACTGAGATAGGAAACAACCTACGCTTCCCAAGGCTCATTAGCTACCACGGCACCCAGAACGACCAGCTGAAGACCAGTAAGCTATTCTGGACCACTCAAGCAGTGAGTTGGAAAATAATCCCAAGTGTCTGCCTTCAGATTGTCAAACTATGATGACAGTCCTTCCAGACCACATTATTTTTTTGTTCAAAGTTTCCAAATGCATGTTTATTTTGCAGCAAAACCTATGAGGAGTATGGGAGGTGCATGGGGGTGGATGTCTGTGGCTCGCAGGATGTGTGTTACACTCCCACACAACCTACCAAGCCTCTGTGTAGAGCATCCTCCCAGTCCAGTCCAGATGCCCTCAGATCTGGTTCCCTTGGCCCAACCTACTGGCTCTGCTCAGCTCTCATGGCTGTGAAATCCTCCTCTGACCCGTGGTGGTACTCAGCATCCACCACAACCCATCATGCCCGCTGCAACATCCCAGTCCCAAAGGCGCATTCTGAAGCATAATAACAACCTGCTGTCAGGATGCAGCTATAGCCAGTCTGTATTTGTGAGCTCTGCGGAAAAGGGAGTGGAAAGGCTGTTAAACCAGTCTGAGCTTCCAGGTCTTCAAAGGCACCACTGCCCCCGGGAAGGTCTCCTCAAACCTGAACCTGGCCCCATTTTGTGCCCTCCCTCCATGTGTCCGCTACCAGCCGTCACTGGGTAAGATCTGAGGGTGCGCTGCGCGTACCCTGTCTGCGACAGATGTTCCTGTAACACCTTCACAGCCATTTTGCTCTATTTGAACCTTAACACTCGTTCCCCATACTGCGCTGCTGACCTGTCCTGCATGGCCCCTGCACTGGCAGCCAGACCCACCCCCACCGCATGCCCAGAGCAGCCTCTCGATGATGCTATCCCCTGCTTGTGCTTTCCCTGCCAAGCCCCAAGATATCTGGACAATCCAACCCTCTTTCGCTCTGCTCCTGCTCTCCACAGACTTTTCACCTGCCGGGTCCCAGCCCCCTCCTTCAGCACAGCTTCCCTGGGGGTGCTCTGCCTGTCCTCCCCACTGCAGCTCTCCCACCGCCTGGGTGTATCTGTACACACCCTGCTCTCCCCACACCCCAACAGGACACGTCTGCCCCACAGCAGCAGCCCCACATCACTGTGGGTGCCCTATTTCACCTGCTCCCCCCTGGTTACCTACCCCACATCCTCTGCCCCACACCCAATATCCCACGTCCACTCCCTCTCACTCCTCTCCTAAGGGGGTGGCGTGCCCCTTCCCCATCCACCCCTTACCATATTTTTGGCAAAACGTGCTCTCCGACAGCACTGCGTCGCTGTGAATCCCACCTTGGCACAGCGGCGCCGGGAGAGGCACGGGCGAGGCCAGCGCTGCCCTGCCACGGGCGCAGCAGCTGGCTCCCAGCCAGGGTCCAAAGGCCCCCACCACCACTGGCTGCCCCGCGCTGCACGACTGCCTTTGCAGGGCCTGGCTCCTTCCCCACGACAGACACGCGGCTCTGCCTCGTGCAACTACCCAGGTGACTGGAAAGGGTTTGAGAAAGGGCCGCCGTCCTCTGCTTCCCATCCTGGGGTCCCCCTTGCTCCAGGGACCTCCCCCAGCATCTCCCGCTAAGGCACAAAGGATTTTATTTTAAGGGAGCCCCTGACACTACTTCACAACAGAGATGCCAGCACTGCGAGGAAGGACTGTACCCCAGCCACCGCCTCCTGCTCATAGTGTCACAGCCCAGAACTGACCGGACCCCTGTCCCAAGAGCAGCTGCTTGGGAAACACCAAGGGAGTTGGGATTGGCCTCCCTCCACCTGCCAAGGCTGCCATCAAACACAGCCCCTGCTCTCCCACTCCTGTTTTGCCATCAGCAGCTTGTCCTCTGCATGCTTCTTCCCGGAGGCGGGATGCCTAGAGTAGGGGGGTGACCGCCAGTGGTGCCAAGCGAGGACACGGGCAGGGAACAGCCAGCGGTAACGGCAGGATGAGGGTGACATTCGTGAGGACACGCAGCCCTGCAACCCGCCAGGTATCCCTCCCTGAGGGCTGCAGGGACTGCTCCTCGCACCAGTGCAGCCCTCCTGCATGCGGCCAAGCCCCTATCCCAAGCACAGGCGCTGCTGAAGACCTGGTTGTTCCTCGAAGAGCTCCCGGACTAACAGGAAGAACCAGAGCAGCAACATTTGGTAGGCTTTTAAATGAGCACTTCTGACACCCCTCCACCTACCCCTCCGCTTGGCTGCACCAGCAGCTCGTTTCATGGCAGGGAGGTGAGACTGGCAAAGAGCCGTGTCAAGGACAAGCAGGACAGAGCCACTCACAGGCTCCTGACTTGGCAGGCAGGCCAGGAGTGATCGCACGGGAGTGATTTTAACTCAATGCTATGGTCAGAGCAGCTTCGCATCTGGACCAGTGCTATCCAGCTGTTGGGTCCTGGGGGAGAAGAGCCACAGCCCTGCAGCACAGCAGCCCCTGAGCTGCAGGCATGTCCCCCTGCCTTGAGAGACCCCAGCTGTAGCAGGGCTGGAAAATAACCCTGCGCTCTGGGGGAAGGCACTGGAAGCCCCATCCCACAAGCCACCGCCAGAGGTTATTCCTCTCCCTGACCTACAACGTTGCACCTCCAGCCAGCTCCACGCACAGCTGAACCACCCGCTCAGCAAAGTCTTGGCAGACCCACCTCCATCAGGCACGGCACGACCAGACTCATCCCCCCGCACAGGCTTAACGTGCACCAGTACCACCTGGCATCAGCAGGCCCACCAGTGCCTGCGGCTCCAGCATTCACCAAACCCCCGCCGATCTGGAGAAGCAGGAACTCAGCCCAAAGTGCTGCCACCTCCTCGCTCAGCTCTGGGCTGCAGCGATGAGCCTCTCCCTGCCTGCACAGCAGGCAGTGGCACCACCTCCTGCCCAATCAGTCGTATCAGCACCTGTCCCAATTTGCACCCACATGGCAGCGCTGGGCACATCCCGATCTGCCCCTGGCCAGGTGCGGGGCTGGGCGTCTGAGCAGTGCCACCAGCCTGACCTCCGGAGACGGGCTCCCACCCCAGCATGACATTATGATTTTTGGGGTGCAGTGGGACCCCAGATGGCAACAACCTCCCCCCCTGCATCCGTGAAAAAGAGCAAAGCCCAGATTTTGGCTCTCAGATGAGCAATGAGGGATTTGATCCAGAAAAGGGGGTGCTGTGCTCATGGCCTCCCCCAGAGGACAAGCTGCCTACCCGTGATCCGGTGCCAGCCGGAGGGCGACAGGTGCCCCAAAGCGCGACGGCTCCTCGCTGCCCTGAGTCACTTCACACCAGGGCAGGAGGAAGGCATCCCACACCTCGGCCCTACCTGGGACGGGAGGATGGGGTGGGGCCTCGGCACGGGCTCAGCTGCGCAGGTGGGACTGGGGGGGAGCGGCAGGAGCTCCGTGTCAGCACGGGGCTCTCCCTGCGCCTGCTCCATGGGCACCCCAAGACCAGCCAGCAGAACAGTAGGATGAGTTAGACAGACGGGTACGTCAAGGCAATGAGGCAAGGGGTTCTGCCACAAGCAGCAAGTCTCCCCGTAGCAGGTTTTTGGTACTCGCAGTCTGCACCCCAACGAGCAACAGGGCTGGAAAAACGGGCTCTGCTGCCTCCACGGACTCATATTCCTTCCTTCGGGCTGAGGGGAAAAGCTCGCGTTGGGACGTGGCCCACCCCAGACTGTTTCAGACCAACTGCTGTGAATCCCCAGAGCCAGCAAAGCCCGGTGGCGCTCAGGCAGCAATCGGGACAACAGCACTGGAACCTTTTGCACGACGGCCATGCAGGGTGGCCATGCAGGGTGGGCTGCAAAGGCGCAGAGGTGGGAGATGAGCAATGCCGCCGTGCTACCGCTCCTCCCCAGCTGCAATCGGGGATGCAAGGACTGATCCGGGTAGCCAAGCGTTTACCAGGGGTTCCTCAGTACCTGCTGGGTATTGGTACCTTCCCGGGGTGCTCCTCTGCCTGCTGTGAGCCCACTGGCACTCCTACTTCAAGGAGAGAGTATTGCACCCAGGAGCTTTGCATTCAGGGCTGGTGTGGGACTCGGCCGTGTTCCTCATGCTATGGCAGTGTCCTTGCATGGATCCGCCAGGGTATCCAGGGGGGTCTCACAGGGCCAGAGAAGACAGGGGAGCTGTGCCACTCCAGTATCACTAAGGGCATAGGGAGCCAAGCTCCAGCCTGACCACGGCCACCACGCTCCCCCGACCAGGAGGCTTGCAAGTGGACGTGATGGAGAAGTGAAACCCCTAAAAGTGTGCCGTATCCCACTTCACCTGTCAGTCCCATCCCAGACACAATGTGCCGTCTCCAGCCTCCCCGGCCACCGGAGATCAGACGAAAGAGGCACCACTACAGAGAAGAGAAGGCTTTTTTGAAAGGACCATTTCCACAGCCATGAATGATCTCTTGGGGCCATGTCTGGATGCAGCTTCCCTCAACCCCATCCCCAGGCTGCTGAAAAGACTGAGAAGAGGAGAATGGGGACTTCCTGACTTCCCAGCACAGAAAAAGGATCAGCCTCATCCTTCTGAGCCACGAAAAGCCCTGACAGAAAGCAAAGGCAGTGGTGGAGAAACGTCCCAATGCAGCCTCTCAGCCGTGCTCTTCAGCCACCAGCAGGAGAGACCCTGCCAAGTCCCCTGAGACAGTTCATTCAAGGAATGCTTTCAAGTAGCTCCAATATAAACACTGCAGCCCGGCACTGGCTTTCCCAGCCCGCACTCAGCTCCAGCAGGCCCAGCAGATCCGGCAGCTCTTCCCAGGCTCCAGAGCTTCATTGTTTGCTCTTCCCTCCCAGGAGCCTGGAGAAAAGGCCCCGCACCTCTGCTGCCCTTTCCAGCAGTCACTTTCCTGGTGCTTTGACAGAGGCAAATGAACAGGAATACTTGTATCTCAATGGCACTGCTACCGCTGCCTCCGGTGCCCACGCCAGAGGCCAGGATGGAGACCCCATGGAGGCAACCCACCCAAACCCAGGTCTGCATGGCCCCGAGGAGAGCTCTGCGGACATGTGAAAAGCACACATTGTGTTTGTGCACCCTGCCCCAAGGCCAGTGGCCTAAGAAGGAAACAAGCCTGTGTTAGGAATCCTGATGGTGTTTCTCACCCAATTATAAAGAACTTAATATTGGTATTACTTACACTGGGCCTCGAGAGACATAAGCCCGTGATGAGGCAAACCAGACTTGGAAAAGGCAGAGGTACCCTCATAGCCACCTTCACAGGCTTCACATCACACATCCCCTCTAACTCCCCTTCCAGCACACCTTCCTGGCAGGGTAAGATCAAGCCCCTTCTCTCTCCCAGCCCAGGATGCTGAGCCACGGGGAAGGTGGGCGAGGAAGGGACGGGCCACACAACCTGCTGCCCACGCAGAAGGGACCCACACCTCTCCTGTCCTGGGGGACAGGATGTTCCTATGGATGGTGGATTTCTATCTGCAGGTCTTTGAGATGCATTGTTATGGCAAGGGGAACCTCAGAAACCCCACTCTGAAACAAGTCCCCAACCCTGGGAGAACCATGGGAAGAGGAGGAAAAGGGCCGGCCCGCACAGAACACAGGGCTGGGGATGGCAGAGCCCACTTGTGGCCCTGACCGGTGGCGTGCCCAAATGCTGCAGACCAGCACACAGGCTCTGCTCCCAGTAAGACTGTCCTCTTCAGGCCTCAGCCCTCCTCCGTGCCCAGCCCTTTCTCATCCCTGAGGTCCGAGGAGCTCCGGCAAACCCCAGCGTGGCTGCAGTGACTCACAAGACACTTCCAAAATGCTACCGGCTGCCCTCAGCCCCAGGCTGGTCTCACGGTCCCCAAGGGAACACGACCATCCTTTGCAGAGCTTTCCAGCATGTGAAAGGATCATTTGGCCCTCTTCCCCCTGGGGAGAGTCCATCTTCCTTCCTACTAGGACGCCAAGCGCTCAGGAGGGGTCTAGAGCTGTGAGGCAAGTGCTGCCCGCTGTCCTTGCTCCGGCAAGGGAGAAGCAGAGCTGGCACTGGGCTGGGCAGCCCTGGGAAGCGCACCCAAAAACTGACATGGGAGCAAGAGCACATGCATGGACAGAAGAGCTTCCCCAGGAAGCTCCGGGGATCGCACCAGCATCTCCCCCTCAGCAAGCAGCTGCCATTTCCCCAGGGGGGGTCGACCTCCCTGTGCCTCCCAGGGAAGACAAGGGCCAGTGTCTAGAGAAGGCTCCTCTGAGCTAGGGCACTTTAGAGAGCTGGAAGAGCAGCAGCAAGCAGTGTGGCAATGAGGGAGAGGGTGGGATCAGCATGCAGACAGAGGGAATGGGCAGCAAGGAGCAGCAGTGCAGTGCCCGCCTGTCTGGGGAGCGTCTCCGCTCCACTTGAGACTGTCGAGAGCAGCGTGCAGAGGGTTTGGCAGCACCAAGACATGGCAGCAGGCACAGCAGATTTAGCAGTGCTGATAGAAGGCACGAGAGAGGAAGGGTGGGAAAAAACAGTCTGCTAAAAGAAAAAAAACAAACCTCAGCCACAAAGTATTACTGAAAAAAGGATGAAATCCCTTCCCCCAGCTCTCTGTGGCATGTGATTACAGGAGGCCCCTCTTGGGGACCACGCTGGTCTCTTCTGGCCTCTCCATCTATCATGGGATGATGAACACGAAGGGAAGAAAAACAAATCTTTTGTGCTGCCGTTAGAGACAAAAGCGAAACTGTCTTGGGCACAGGTACCTATAAAGATGTCAAATGCTACCGACAGCACTCAACGTATTCGCCTTCTGTTTATACAGCTGCATCCCTGCCGAGGGAAGGAAGAGGACACACTTATGTTTGTCTTTGGAGAACAACACAGACAACGGAGCTGACAAGCTTGGTGTGCTTTTGCTGTTATTAGACCAGACATCCCAGCAAGGTTATTAGATCCCACCTGGGAACACTTGCTTTGGGCCCACCTCTTTGCTCACCATTTTACGACCTAGCAAAAGGCAAGAAATCTCTCCTTGGGTGTCAGAGTCGGGTACGGAAACTGTTCTCTGCGCCACAACCAGACATGCAACTTGCGCTCACAAATAGGAATGACAACATGTGATGGATGTGCAAGGAAACAGCGCTCAGTCGCCTTCCAAGAAAGCGGCTTCCACAGGCAAATGCTGTCAGCTTACTGGTGTGAGGATGTGGAAGAGCCTCACACATCCAAGCAGCCCATTAGCCCCCAAGCGAGCTGCCACTCACACCTTTCCCAGCACTTGCCCTTCAATGGAGTTTGTTGCAGGCTCAAAGCGCCCCAAGGTTGCTGCAAAAAATTGGGCTTGGGATGGAGCAAGGGAGGACCCCTTCCCACTCCCCTTCCTTGCAGGAGGACTGGCAGTGACGCCCGAGATGCTGCCTGGCACCAGCCTGGCTGGCAAGGAAAGGTAAAGCAAACTCCTGCCCACATTACATTCATCCCCTTCCTCCTATATGAGGGGGCCTGCGTGGGGTCTTCCCTACCAAGAGGGACGGGCCAAAGCTGGCATTGCTTATCCCTCGACACACAGCCATTCCCTGGACTGAGGCAGAGGAGGCCACATTCCCCTCCTGAGAGCCCAAGTCAGAAACATTTTTGACCCGGTGGAGCTCAGGATATTTTACGCCCTATGCAAGGCTCTTGCGCTCATCCCTCTGGAAACATGTAGTTTGTCGGTGCCCATCCCCACCACCCCAGAGTGCCGGGCTGCAGAGGGACAAGGAGGGGAAGCTGGTTGGCTCATGGCAAATCCCATGTGCCTATGGCTCTCCTGTGGCCACCGGAGGGGACCAGAGGGAACTTGGAGCTACTGCGATTCAGCTTAAGGCATTTCTCACTGTTCGGGTTTCTCCTGGCAGGGCAGGGATCATCCTCTGGATGGGTCTGAAGCTCACAGGGGCTGCTCGTGGGGCAGGAGGCACTGGAAGCATTGCAGGCACCAGTAAATGCTCTGGGCTCTTTCTGGTGTACTTTATGTGCATCACCAGTATCTCCCAGTCACACAGATCTGAAGTCAATACAGTAGCATCTCGCAGTAGGCAGCAGACAAGTAAAAAACCTCAGTTTAGGGTGCTCTAGGATCATATATTTTCCAGAATCTCCATCCTACATGGTTTTCATCATCTTGGCTTTTTTTTTTTCCTCTCCCCACCAGCAGCAGGCACACAGAGGGGCAACCTCAACCCAAAAACCAAGCTGTTGAAGAAGCCTGGCTCGCTGCATTGCCCAGGAGTGGGGACAAGGAGCATTGGCATAGATGGCAGGAGTGCCAGGCTCACCCAAGCTCTGCTCTAGCCCTTGGGTGAGTCGCTTCTCCTCAGCGTGACTCAACTCCGTTCACTGCACAGCCTCCCTGGCTGTTGGTACCACATTCTCCAGGGCAGGATGATGCTCAGACAGGGCAGGAGGGAGGCAAGGCAGCCCTGGACAGTGCCCCAGGTGGAGGGGCTGTCCCTGCAAAGAGTGGGGAGGGGATGCTTTTGTGCAGCTAAAGCTGGCAAAGTTTCAATAAAAAAAAACCCTGATTGTTGTCAGACTGGTTTGAGTGTAAGAAAATCTCTTAGCCAAACAAAATAGCATCCCGTTATTGTTCTTTCATTTCAGGTTTGATGTGAGCCTAGGAGCTCTGTCCCTGCAGCCCCACCTCCTGCCCTGGCCAAAGCTGCAAGCACATGCAAGCAGCCGAGCAGAGCCAGAGCAGTCAGGCTCACCCATACCCTCCAAGAGCCTAACCCCTTGCATGGCAGCTCAGCCATCCCAGCAAACCCCACCATGAGCAGCCAACAGAGCTCTCATCACTGTGTGACACTCCTGCCCATCCCCTCTCCTGTTTAGCACAAAGGGCTCTGGAGTGATGGTTATCTTTTGATGTGTGTTTTTATGGTGCCCCTCACAAACGAGGCCTTGCCCAGACTGGGGACGTTCAAGTGGTACCACAGCAGTGAAAGCGGGAAAGCAGACAGCTGTACCCCGGGAAGAGGAGGGCACAAGGTGGTGATCACTGGCCTGGCAGCACTTTGCCCCAGTGCTGCACTCTCTCCAGGCAACACGGCTTCCCAGCTTGTTTGCCAGGCAGCCAGTGCCTGCCTGGCAACTGAAGCCATCCATTAGATATAAACAGAGAAGGCTAAAGCTCTCCCTACCTGCCAGGGTCTTTCCTCTTCTCTGCAGCGCAGTCACCCTTGCCCTTCTCCATCTCCTGCAGGAGGGCCACTTGGATGGGGGTGCTTCTGCCGTCACTGCCAGTGCTGCCCCGGTGCTGCCGGCCCCGGCAGTCAGGCTGGGAGCTGCGCTTCATGGCCTGGAGCTGCGCCAAGGGCACAATGTCACAGCCCTGTGGCCGGTGCCACACTGTCTGCCGCGTGATGGCATTATAGTAGTAGAAGCGGTTGTTGTTCTGGTCAAAGAGCTCCCACCACTGCTTCTGGTCTGACTGGCGCACCTTCAGGTTGGGAGGGGGCTCCCAGCCACACTCACCAGTGGTCAGGTTGACGTACATCCGCTCCTGGGAGCGGGGCTCGATGATCTCCACCCAGTCCGAGCTGCAGGGACACGAGAGCCATGTTAGTCTGTGCCAGAGGCTCGAGGCAAATGGGTTGGCCCTCTAGGCCAGGCAGCCATGCTGCAGATCAAAGCGTTGCTTGGGATCATTCAGTGATCTAACAAGCTCAGGGGAAGACAAGGGGAAGGGTTTGAGATGGGGCCAAACCAAATCAGCAGCTCCCTGGCACCGGGAAGGGGAGGTCACCCCGCCAGCCTGGCCCCAATGTCCCAGCCCAGGACAAGCAGCATGGGGTGGGCAAGCATCATCTGCTGATGATCTGATAACTCAGATCAAGGGCTGGCACGATCACAGGAGTGCCGGCGCGATCACAGGAGTGCCGGCGCCTGCGAGATATGCGGAGGAACTCGCTCTCAAGAGCAGGGAGGATTTGCAAAGCAGGATCTGCTCCTTTTGGGAGCTGCACCCTGTTGTTAATGCCACTTTGGGAGACCAAACCCCTGGCTCCTGACAATGCAGGCAGCCTGCCCATGCGAGTGCCTGCCTGCAGGGTTCACATGCTGTGGGGCTGGAGGGAACCTCTAGGTCACCCGATCCCTGCTTGAAGCCCACACCTGCTTGCCCAAAACATAAATGTAGGGAGTGACTGGTGGACAAGACCATCTCCATTGCAAGCTTTTCCCCTCCTCCCTTGGCTGATGGGACAGAGCCCTTGGTGGCCCTTTGGGTATAAGGTGACCCAAAGGACAGGCACGGCCTGCTGCTGATCTATAACCCCTATGCTGCCCCGAAGCCCCTCCAGCTGCACAGTCCCTTGCCAGCACCCATGCTGGCCCAGCCTAGGGCTCAGCAAGAGCGCAATGCGGGCAGTGCCGTAGGGTTGGTTTTCAGGCAGAACAGCGCAATGGTTTTGTGGCAACAGAGGTGTTGGGCTGCACAGTCCTCATACATAGCACATCAGCCTTTAACACTGACCCACCTAACCCAAAAAGCTGTCCCGGGTGAGAGCAGGGGAGCTCAGCAAAGCCAGTGCCTCCATGATGCTGTAGCCAAAACCATTTTGGCTGGCCCAGGTAAAAAGAAGAAGGAGGTGCAAATCCCAGCAAGGTCTCCTCCCGCGCAGGAGAGATGCTGCCACTAAAGCGATGCCGCTCCTGGCAGCACGCTCGAGTGTGCAGCTGAAAACAGAGATAAAACCTACACATGCCCCCCAGCTCCTCCTCACACCCCCTGGAGTCCTGGCCCTCCACCCTGTGTGGTGGCGGCTGCAGGAAGGAGGTCCTGTTTAACCCGTTATTTTTGTTATTAATAAAAGCCACATGAAGAGGACAGGTCCAGGGCCACCCTTGAAACCTGCTCCTGCCTGGTGCCTCGGGGGCTCGCCCTGGCAAGGGCATGGCAGCAGAGGCCATTCCCAGAGGAGCGGCAGAAGAAGGGAGATCCCATTGCATTCCTCTCACACACACTCTGCTGCTGGCACGTGGTTCCTCAGAGGGGTCTGGGTTGACCATGGCAGCACTGCAGCGTTCAAAATGGCAGCCTGGGCTCCCAGTGCTCAGCCTTGCTGGCACGGTCGCGGGAGAGGAGGTGTGTGCTGTAGCACAGTCCTCGGCGCTGCACTGGCTGTCTGGGGAAGGTCAGCGTGTCCCCTCCCACCCGGCAAGTCTGGGAGGGGATTTAATTGCACATCACACCTCCCCACTAGGAAAACCACGGGTGTACTTAATGCTGAGCAGTCTGGCATGGACTCCTAAAAAGCAGGCTGCTCCTCGACAATTTGAGGATGCAAAATTGATAGGTACAATGTCAGTTCAACCCAAAATAAACTTGAACGGCCTCCAGTAAGGTACAATTCTCCCCGCCGTGACATCCACCGTGCAATGCTGACCTCCATGCAGCCTCATGGAGGGTGGATCTTCAGGCCACCATCGGGCTGCCTGGGGAAGCTGATCCGGGTGAGAGCCACTTTTTTTGTGGCATAGGTCCATTTTCAGCCAGATCAGCTCACCCAGCCCAGGCTATCGCCACCACGACCATTCACACTGGTCCAACAAGCAGTTAGAAGCAGAGCACACTGCCTTTCCCCACGGCACCGATTCCTGCTGGGCTTCCACCATTGCCAGAGCAATTAACATTTGAGAGCACGCTGGTTTTGATCTGTTTTGCCAGCAACTGACCGCTCTACCAGCACTGCTGCTCCTTGGGAGAGAGGAGAGGTCAGCTATTTTCTGTTAAGTGCAAGCTATTGAAAATAACGAATTCTTCTCATGGCACTTGGCCACAACCAAGCGTGTGTTGCTAACTATAGTCTTCCGTTTTAACAAGCTTACATTTATCTTTGTGTGCAAAGACACGACTTGGGTTGGTGACCTCTTTTCTCCCCTTAAAATTGAGGGGCTGAGGATGACTGAGGTGGAGTTTAATCAGGGGAAAAAATCTGCACAGAACACACTGAAATACCAAAGAGTATGGTACAATTGCATTCATATGTAAAGAAAGAAAAGGAAAAGCAAGAAACACATTCCTGGAGCAGGGCCAGCCCTGGGCTGCCACACAAGCCTCAAACATAACATCAGGAACTCTGGAAAGACGTGATAAACCCAGGATTGCAGAGAGATAAGGCCATAACTTGGACATAAAGAAAATTAATTCCAACTCCCCTTCACGGGGTTAAAGAAGTTTCCTGAATAACATTTTTGAATAACGCTTTTCCCCTGTCCTCTCAGCTCCAAGCGCTGGGTGACACAGCAGCTATGGAGCATGTGCCCACTCCTGCCGGCATGGCAGCACCTGGTCACGCCAGCAGGATCGCTGCAGTGGTTTCAGTCCATCTCATCTCTTGGGACTCAATGTCCCCAGGCGCAGGACTTCCCTGCAGGCCCAGTTTGCAAACCCAGACCGAACCCCCATGGCAGCACGAGTATGAGGACATGCAGCCTGCTGGCATCACGGCAGCACCGGGGAACTAACCCAGTCACCAGAGCCTGCAACACGGAGGAATTTCAACAAAATCCCCACTTGCTTCCAAAAACAAACCCACATTCCCGGTGTGCATCCTCCTCTATTGTCAGAGAGACTTCAGGAGTTTCCTCCATGTCCTGAGCAAGTACACACATACTTTTGACGCCTTATAGCTTGTAAATAGGCCACAGCTCCAGCCGCTCACCCTAAGCAGCCTGAGACCCCCCCAACTGCAAAGGCACTTGCCCCGGGCACGCTGATTTTTTGGAGGGGTGGCAGGGCCATGGGGGGGACTTGGTCCCCAAGCAGCAAGGTGCCATGTGGGGGGATGGTGCACCGGGCGTGCAAAAAGCAGGAGGAATTGTAGGGCTTTTTGTGCACAATTGAATCTCACATGGGCAGACAGGTTTGTTCCCACCTGAAGGCTTAGCCCTCACAGGCCAGCAGCTTGTTTTTTTTATGAAGTGTTGTATAGACAGAGCAGGTAAGAGGCCCAGCTGCTGCGCTCTGTCCTGCCAGCCTCTGGGACAGAGGTGATGGACATTTGCAAACTTTGCTCCTTCAAGAACAGCTTGGGTCCCTCCTGGCTACCACCCATACTTGGCAAAGCCTGGAAATTAAAAATAAAAATTATAATAATAATTTTTAGAAAAGGGTATTTCAGCCTGAAAGAGCATCCTGCTAGCATGTCCTGATCAGATCTTTTCACAAAGACTATAAATGTTAGCATGAGTCCAGGAAAGAACAAAATTGGTTTAACTAAAGAGAAGGGAGCAGGACTAGAAATGGAAGGGACCAGATACAGGAGGAAAGAGTCCCTTGCAGGAAGAGCTGAGAAATCCCAAGCAGCTGAACAACCACCACTGCATAGGACAGCTGTTTTTCTTGCCACTGTCACCCAAGTGACACTGCAGCCCAGGCATCTGGGCATGGTCCCTGGACACCACAAGTTCTTCACAAGGCCGTCCAAAGATAAGAATAGTAGAGAGATGTTTATTCAGCTGAAGCTGTCAGCTTGAGACCAGCACGATGTGACCACCTAGGCCTCTGCATGAAGCCTTCTCTCCACTTATTACCTGTGCATGCTGCTCAGCACCAACTCGAGGAGGCATTTACCTGCTGAGGGCAAGAGAGTCCCAAGGAAAGCCACGGGAAACCCCTGCCTCAGGGAGCTTCACACCAGGCTGCGAGCAAACCCCTCTGTGTGGCTCCAAGGAGAGCTCTTACAGCTTGATCCCCCATTTCACTTCCACGTTCTGTAATTTTTGGACTTATGTGCTCTGAGCCAAGATCCCACCTCCTTCCCCCACTTCCCTTCTTCGGGATGAGCCCTACAGAGAGCTGGGGCAGTACCAGGTCCTTCTTGGCCAAACACAACTCCATACCAAGTGGGATTTTTGAAGACTAATGACCTCAAAGGGACCCTGCAGCACGCTCAAAGATGGCCCCAACATAAAGAAAAACAACTGGGAAATTAAGCTCTTCCTCCAGAAAACAGGAGTCTGAACGCAGCCAGTGTATCGTCTTGTATTTAGTATCACAGAAGGATGGCTGCACTCAGAGGACAGGTGACCCTCCTGGACAGCAGGAGACTGAAGAATTTGAGGGGCCATAGGCCAACATGACCTTTATGAGTTTTGATGCTTCCCTTTAAATCATCTCCATACCTGCATGGACAAGGTGTTGCTACCACACCCTGTGCAGGGCAGCTACCTTGCTGTGTCCTTGCATGAAGGGCTGCAGTTCTTTGCCTATAGCTCCAAGCCAGGGCTGCTGAAGCCTCTGCGAAGACGCAGGAGGTGGTGGGGCCCCAGGACCAGGCAGATCCCATCATCAGAGGTCATCTAACTGAGGATGTGTCAAGGTCGAGACTAAGTGCCTATGAAGTGGTGCTCCTTGAGGACAAGGAATGAAGAGTTTAGCCACTGGACACACACACAGATTGAAGTACAACTCTCAGAGACCAGTCACGCTGTGACACCAGCTGAAGGCAGGGACGCGTGCATGGGGTCCAGGGCTCCTCGCTGCAACAAGTGGCTGGGGTGATGGGGACGGGCATCTGAAATGATCTGTCCTACAGAGATAGGGAGTTCAGAGCCTCCTTCATTTGCTGCTAACGGAGCATATGATGAGGGGCCCATGAGAGGGAGCAGGAGCAGCCTTATGGAGAACAAAGCCATGTTTACAACTCCGAGTGCTCCAAATGGAGGTCCCAGCAGCGGACCAAGGCAAACCAGTTAAGGAATGGGGAGTGGGTACCATCCCAGAGGCACTGAAGCTGCTGACATTGCTGCTCCTCTGCAGGTCCAGGCTCTCAGCTGGCTGAAGAGCAGCCCAGGCTGCACTCAAGCACCCCAACGTCAGCGCAGCTTTTTTTAAGAGGATCGTGCTTGCCCCTTCACCTTCTGCACGATGGGCAAAGCCACCCCAGCACAGCACCCCAGCACACTGGGCGAGTTGTCAGACAGACTCCCCTCAGAACAATTCTGCTCACTGCAAGTGCTGAGCAATAAAGTGCAACCCCTGGGTAGCTCCAAGTTACTCAGATTTGCACATCAAAGCCAGGACAAGGCTGTACAACTGATCTGTATCCTGGAGCTGCAGAGGGCCTCCAAGAAGGTCTCTAGCACCAGCTCCTTGCAGCGATGCTCCACCAGCTGACTCAGTCAATTTAGGCTTTATTCACTGCCTTCTCTCAGCCAAGTCCAGAAAAAGCTGTAATTTAGATATTGGGGGGGGGGCGGGTGGTGTTACTCAAAACAACCCTCTCCCCACACACACATATATGAACTTATTTTGAATATACATGCATCCTTCTAACAAAAGTTACAGAGGAACTAAAATAAACATAAAGTCAGCCTGTTCCTAAAAATCTCCTGCTTCTGAAAATAAGCATTGTACAAACAAACCAACTTCTGCTTTGCAGGAGACAGACCAGACTGTGAAAATATAGAATAAATGCTCAGCTCCAGCAAGAGCAGAACTGGGGCAGCCCTCTGAAAAGCAGAGCCCAGCCCAGCAATACGTTACAGAGAGGAGAACAGAGCACAGCACCATGACTTGGGTGGGTCAGAGGTAGGAGGGAGCCTGGAAAAGGTCCTATCACACAAAGCATCTCATTACTTTGGTGTTTTTAATTTTAAAAAAACCAACCAACCAACCAAAAAAAAAACCAACCACAAAACCACAACCAACCAAAGCCCCAAGCCTTCTGCTAAGTGGTATTTTCAAAGATAGAGATGTCAGATAAGAAACTTGGTGGCCTCCTGGTTGCTCAGACTCTGCCGGTTCTTGTTTGCTCCCCAGCTGTTCCCAAACTTTCGCCCAGCCCTCATGCCAGCATGGCCGGCTCCCATCTTGCTGCTGCGAGTCTCCCAATTCACCCTGGCTCCAGAGCAGAACTGATGGCAATGGTTCATCCTATGGGAGCGGGTCAGGGCAGTGCCAAACTTAACAGCAGATTCCTCCAAGGTCCCGTCTCAGAGAGAAAGAAGCAAGAAACAAGGACTTTCAGGATATGGCTGAGATTTCCTGGGGTCTCCACAAGAGGACTGGGGGGGGCAGAGGGGAATCCTCCCCAAGGGAGGACAGACACCATGCCAAGTTGCACTACAAAGATAATCAACTTAAAATAAAGCCCAGAACAGCCTCAAAGGCATAAGATCCTACAGCCTGACACCAGCACCTGAACCTTGAGTGGGATGGATGCACAGGCATCTGAGAGCACTGTATCTCAGCAGGGAGAAGGGAGGGCAGCACAGGAACTTCCACCACACCAACCTTCATGCCCTATCATCCACTCTGCGCTGAGCACCACCCACCGGGACGTGCGCAGCCCCACAGGCAGCACCAGGCTTGTACTGATCCAGACCCTGAAATCACCCCCAGGCAAACTCCAGAGTCAGGCAGAGAGCGCCCCACAGGGAGGGGAAGGCAGAGGGACTTGAAGTGCTGCTCGTCCCCACTCCATTCTCCATCCCTCCTCCACAGGATGGGGGGTTCTGCGACAGAGGGAAGAGCAAGTGGGCAGGAAACATCCCCATTTTCATGGCTTTGGGACAGAGCATAAAGCACCTGCTGGATGGGCACTAGCAGAGCAGGAGTTCAGGTCCCGGAGATGTGGGCACAGTCGCCAGGGGACTGCACAGAGCAACGCTAAAGGAAACTGCACCTGAGGGCAGGAGAAGTAAAATCCACTCCCATTAAAAAAATCTTGACGATGCAGACTGGGCATAGCTCTGCCTGTGCCTGCACAGCCAGGGTAAGCACAGGCTCTTGCCGCAGCTCCTCTGTCAGAGGCACAGAGCAGGGCTGGCTGCTGTGCCCAGGGAAAGGACCTGCTGCTCCCTTGAAGGCCAAAGGCCTCTCACTTCCCTCTGTCCCCAAATTGCTGGTGAGGGTGAACACCTCAGACTGCATCATGGCCAGCGCCCAGCTGTGGCCACTGCAGCCTGGGCAGAAGGTGAAAGACATAAGATGTCAAAAAGCGTTCAGTGTCAAGAAGGCTACAGGCGCTTCCCTCTGCTCTTTGTAAGGGTCCCCAAAGCTAGCCAGGGACACCGATCTGGCAGGACAGCCTCTCCTGCGTATCTGTCCCAGCCAACCCAGGGGTTTTACATGACTGGGGAACAAAATCCTTTGCAGGGCTTGAGCCCCAGGCCACAACGAAGCAGCAAGCCAGTTTCCTTGGGCTACAGGATCTGCTCGGACAACCCGTCAGGCCCTCGAGCTGCTGCCATGGCATCCCCTGGATCTCTCCTGCCACCATGGCTGGAGTTTTCATTTTGCATGTCAGAGCATGGCCCAAATCCCCAATTCTTAAACAGCCTCCTAAAGCTCTGCTTTGCCCCAGACGCAGCGGCACCTCCTAAGCTCAGTGAAGGCTTCAGCAGAGTCATTTTTCCTTTTAAGGGCTGAGCATTTGAGAACGAGTTGCAGAAGGAAAAAAAAAAAAGTACTGGCAGCTTTCATCTCCCCTATCTCCTTCCAAATGTGCTGCATGGATCCACAGCCCCATCCAAATCCCAGCTGCTGGAGGGGAGGCAGCTGTGGGGGAAGCTTGGTGCCAGCCAGACAGTCCCTGCCCAGGGGGCACAGGGTGCCCTGGAAGGGAGCTGAGGCCTGGTGCAGCTCGGTGCTGTCCTACTGCCTGCACAGCCACGGGCTGCATCAATCCCAGGACACGTGGTCAGGTCCGTTGCCACCGGGACTCAGAGCGATACCAGCAGCATCATGCTCTGATGGTGACCGCATCCCACCTCAACATGCTCGTAACCAGACTTTGTCCCCAACAAAAAGGATTTACATGGGAAAAACTCAATTTTAGCAATATCCTAGAAAGAAAATACTTCACAGCTGCTTAGGTGAAGACATTACGGGACAACCTGCGAGTTCAGCAACAACTGACCACCATGGCTGGGATGTATCCTGCCCTCCCTTCATCCCCTGGTGCTGTCCCACCAAGGCATCCCGAGCTCAGCCCCAGGGCAGCAGCCTGAAGCCTTCCCATCGCCCAGAGGCGATGTTCCCGGTTTCAGGGAGGTTTTGTACAGGCACGTATGCCATAAGCACAGCTCGATGAGCGTCATTGTGGCCATCCCACCCGTCCACGGCCCCACTGAAGGGGGCAGTGGCTACTCAGGCGAGGCCATCGCCAGCTGCACCAGCCAGATCCTTTCAGGCATGCAAATCTCTGCAGTGGGGCACTCAAGGTCGCACATCTGCTTTCTCCTTATGTCTTCTTGGGTCACACCAAGCTAAGACAGTTGCTTCCAGCCAGAGCAAAGATCCACCTCTGGGAGCATGTGCTGACACCGAGTCATACAGGGTCTGCCCAAGATGGGACTCGAACCACCTAAGAGCCTCCCAGCATGAATGTAACCCTACAATTAGGCCTGTTTCCATTTCTGTCAGGGGGATGGACACATAGCAAGAGGAAGGGACGGAGCCAGAACCCACATATGAGTCTCCTGCCTTCCCAATGAGCCCCAGCACCCCAGGGCTACCCACTGATTGAAATCCTGGTCAGTGACCAGAAAGCTGAACATGGCTTGTTCCTGTTCCTGCGGACTTCTAAGTCCCCCATACCTTTCGCCAGCCACCAAGCAGAAGTAAATCAGACCTAAGCAGCATTTCCCAATGCTGACAAGGCTGTGCCCAGGGCCAAGAGCATCACGCTGATACGGCTGCAGGAATGAGGTGGAGAAGATGCACCTGCCAAAGGGATGAAGGGCAAAAGCCCAGAGCCCTGGAGAAGCAGCACACGCCAAGTACTCTCCCTATGCCAAAGCAAGTAATGTCACATAGATGATATCTCTGCTATTTCAAGGACACAGCAGCACCCGCTGTCCTCTCTTGTCATTCTAGGAATTACTGACAAAGGTCCTGATTTATCTAGCTTGCTGCCCAGCTGCTTCAGGACTGAGATTTACTCTTCACTGCCTCCTGTATCACCACTACCAATTTCGGGGATTCCTCCCAGCATTACCACGAAGCCCTTGCAGCCGGGGACCCTGCAGCTGCTGCCTCAGCTGGTCGATGCCAAGAAGAGCAGCCGGGGAACAGGAGGCTCCACAATCAGAAGTTGTTCTGGGAAAGCTGCCCCACCACATAAACCCAGCAATTGCTCCACCACGCCGGCAGCAGCCCGCATCACTCATGCTGCACGAAGAACATGACTCTGCGGCATTAACTCTGCAGCCGACTGATTTTCATAATTTCTGTGCATGGATAGATCATCCTGGGCTTAGTGAAACCATGCGAGGCGTTGCGCAGCCACAAACATGCTGCAGTGCTACAGGATGTATGGTTTCCCCATACAGGAGGGAAAAAGAACAATTTTTGTACCACCTTCATTGAAGGGAAGAGAGTGCTCATAGCAGCTACAACGGAGCAAACCAAACAGCCAAGTGCCAGAGGCTCATTTACACCAGGCACAGAGATGTTCGTTTGCTACATGAGGGAACACTGAGCAACACGGAGAAAACATTTACAGCGGTTTCTGAATTATGTCGGTGAGTGAAGACTGGGGAGACAGGAATAGAAAAGAAACCTACAAAACCAGAAAAGGGAAACCCATCAGCTGGTACCTTGGGACTGAGCAGCCACCTTAGCAAGAGCACGCAGGGATGGGGACTGAAAGAACCTCTTGAGACACCCACCTCAGGTCTAAAATTACTCCACCAGACCATAAAAAACCCACCACAACTTCAGCTTTTCTAAAGGAGGCACAGGAGCTGGCAGCAGTGGGGGGCAGGCGCAGACCAAGGTTGTAATTACAGGGTGGAGCACCTGCAAGGCAAGGCCATACACAAATGGCCCGGTGTCACCGAGGGTGCCAGCTGTTGACTCCCTGCAAACAGCCGGATCGCAGAGCATAAGGCTCTCAAGCACCAGTCTGCAAAGCTACATATCTGAAGCAGCTACATTCCTAAATGCGTGGCATTAGCAAAATAATGGCCCTCTGTCTTTCTTCATTTAAAGGGCTGCCAGTCATTTATTAGCTGAAACACAGAGTCCCTTGAAAACTCATGCACAACACAGACATGGTTTGCAAGGGACCGGGTTATTTCTCAGCTAGCAGAGCCCACAAGACACTGGTGGCTAAAAGTATAAAACAAAGATAACAGTGTTTCATCACAACTTTTTTAGGCCATTTCATTCTTCGGCAAATCTCTCTGGCTGCAGCTGTCTCTGCCGACTCTGTTGAAAAAACTAAGCAGGAACAAATGCAGAGAAGCTCTTGAAAGTGTTAGCTGTCCAAGCTTGTTAAGTGTGACTCAAGTTAACCGCTACAATGCCAGGATGGCAGAGGAATCTGGCATCAAGTCAAAGGCAATAGGAAACACAGAGTCCGCAAATGAATAACTCTCCCCTGCGCCCCGAGCTGCCATCAGGAAACTCATCCCAACAGGACTCTGTGCAGAGGAGCTGCTTCAGAGTCGTCATCTTCCCCAGCCCAAAGCACACTAATTTCCTCTGGCAAGGGAAGAGAGGCAGTAAGTAAATAGCCGAAAACCTCAGCCACAGAGTTCATAAACCCTTCATAAAACAATAAGCAAAAAAACCTCTTTTCCATGAGAAATTAATTTCTTACATTTGTTTTGCCTACAGGAATCACTGAACGAAAAGCACATCGGACATGACAGAGTAAGGATGCTGCAAAGCCAATGAACCGGACCGCACAGCATCGGTCCCCTCCCGCAGCTTCCCCCCCCACACACTTGCCCTGTGGAGCAGCGCACAGTTCCCTGCTCCATGCACACCACGATTTCTGAAAAGCTCACCTATCGATGAGTGAATTAGTAGTTTGAGATGAGGAACACAGCCCGTGTTTGATTTTTTTCCCCCCATTGTTTTTAATTCCATGAAAAAAGCTTCCTCCAAAAGGAAAGGCGTGTTAAGCATTGCCCCGAACTGCCATTCTTTTCCCGATCGTCTCCAAAATGTTACGGTGTGGGTAGGAGTCACATCCCGTGAGCTGTATTTCAACCTCTGCTTTGTGTGCTACACACTTGCGTCTGTAAGATTAGCAGTGACTATAGTAACACCTTCAAACTCCAAATAAACAAAAATACTAGTTATGTATAGTTCTGGTGCTTTGTCATTAACAAGATCTGGCTTGATTTAATGAGAAACAAACACTGAGTGGCTCAACCTTGCCTTAAAATGCAGTCACAGCCTTTTTAAAACTGAACATCTCTGGAATCTCACGTGTTGGAACAAAGCGCAGTTAGTTAAAGCCCAAAATCTGCTTTTGCTCTCACCATACCATAGAAACAAAGGTGGGATTAACCTTCCTGAGAGTCAGTAAGAAGACAGTTATTGGTGAATAACCATGTCAGTCACCAAAGGCTCTCAAAAAGGGTCTCAGTTTTTTCTTGGAGATGTCCAGGAGAAAAACCAGCTGGGCTGTGTGAGCCGGTACCGTCCCAGCCAGGCTCACTCGGCTGAACGCCCACATCGCGTGTGCTGCCTCCCCAGGGAGCTGCAGCCCTTGGCAGCGCCGCCGGTGCTACCGCATTCAACGGACCCTCCCGAGAAACAGGCAGAGCAGCAATAAAAGGATGCAGTCGCTCCCTGAGGGCACGACTGAATGATTTCTTGCCTTGGACCAACCTTTTGCAGGGCATATGCTCATTTCTTCAGCTTCTCCAGGGAGGTTGGTAGGATAAAAGATTCCGTGTTTTCACTAAATCTTTTTCTCTTGCTTATGATGGTAGGCTGTCAATCCAGAGGGTCGGGGAGATCTGGGGAAGGGTGACGTCAAAGACATCAGAAGAAGCTGCAAGACTTGAGAGTGCCAGAAAATAAGGAAAACCAGCCTGGTCATAGAGTGTCTTCCTTTTAACTCTCAAGTTGGTGAGGAAAGGGGGCAGGGAGGCTTTTACAGTTAATAGCTACACTTTGCAGAAGAAAAGCAAACTCCCTGGGGGAGAGGAGATTGGCCTGGCAAAACAACTCGTTCCCCTGGAGGGATGAAACTGGACGACTGCACAGTTGTGATTTGTGTACAACCAGAAGCAGAGCTGGGGACAGACTCATGACCCCAGTACTCGCCCATTGCAGTGCACTGCAGATGCTCAGGCTCAAGGGGAACCACCGGCATGAGCCAAAGCCCAAGTCCCACCTTTTCCACAGCTCTTCAATCAGTTTCCAAAAGACCTGGCGATGGTATTTCTGACACGCTTCCAGCTCAAAGGAGATTCATGCAGGTGTGCCAATGCAGCTGGGAAAAGGTGGATGTGCGCTTGGGGGTTTTAAACATAGCTAAATTCAACTACTGCCAAGAACAGTTGAACCGCAAATTTGAATACACAGGGTTTATCTTGCTTAAATGACTGGGAGATAAGTAAAGAAATCGTGCAGACCAGAGCCTGGCCCAGATCATGTTTAATTGGCAGCAGGTTCTCCCCCTGACCAAGTCAGCCTGAAATAAACACTTAAGCTTCTGTGCATAGCTAGAAGAGTAAATGTGTGTCATCTGTTTGTCCGGGGGGGGGAGGAAAGGAATAAAAAATTCAGACTGGGCTTTCTTATAAATAGCGCAAGAGAGACAGCCCAGCTCAGCTCAGGAGGTGGCTGCAGAGCTGGCAGCACTAGACAGGATCTCCAGAACAAAAAAAATCCAGGAAATCCCCAGTGTCACTTCTCCCCACAATTGATTTAAACTGAGTTTATCCCTTGCACTTGGTACATGAGGAAGAAGAAACTTCCTGGCTACGAGGGGGGAAAACACAGTTATTAATAGCTCCACAATGAGTAAGTATCAGAAGTTATGTTGCAGCCCTGGAAGATCTTGGCTGGATCTTGAAAATATCTGTTGCCATGGCAGTAATTGCTATACATGGTAACAGCGAACAGTGGTGTGAGAACAATTTACTTTTTGATTTGGTGCCCAAAACAAGTTCCTTTTGTTTTCTCTCACCAAAAACCCATGCATTTATTAGCTAGTCCAAAATTGAGCTTTTCACTTTCAGCAGTGGCAAGGAAGGCAGCAAAAAAGAGGCAAATTCAGAAAGACATCAAAGCAGGCAGTGGTCTCTCTGTCCTTCTTTTTACGGCATAGCCAATGGATTGGGGCAAAGATCGGGACCACATTCAACTTCCCTTTACATTTGATGTCCACCTAGACAGTCTTCATCTGCCTCCAGTACACAGTATTTGCCACTGATAAAAAAAATAAGAGCAAAAAACCGCAGAGGCACTTATTCGACTTCCAGCAGTTAGAAGCAAGGGGCTTTCGCAGATGGAATGACCTGACACTCACTTAATATTCAACATGACAGCAGACCACAGTGGTGTCGTGACTTTCTCATTCTGTCCTCTGCTCCCCTCCTTACTGTCCACAACCTCCTCTTCCCTTCCTGCAGTGCTGCCAAATGCCAGCCGATACTTTCACAGAAACACCCGTTACCCCCGACCTCATTCCTGAATTTCAGTGCTCAGGATTTCTTACCTTGTTTGCTCAGAGCCAATCACTGTGCACGTGGACCATGGCACACGCTTCCCCAGCCACCACTTTCATCCATTTTTCTAGGTCACGTACAAACGCTGTGAGCGGCAGAGATCCCAGCCTGGCTCTCCAAGGGACTTCCCTCCACTGTGAAGTCTGACAGACTACTCCTCTTCTTTGTAATCTTTTAACCATTTATTCACCCATGCATCCCATGACAGACTTTTCTTGGATACCCCGTGCTGAAACCTTTCAGAGAGGTCCACTAGACCACCCCACTGGATCACCCCTGCAATATGCTCGCAAACAGCTTCCAAGTACCGATGGAGTCATGTGGCTCCACTGTGGTCTATTAGTCCTGCTACCCACGTGCTCACCAAGCTCCAGCAGGTCTGTGAGGCAGGGCTTACCTTTACATTACCCTGTTAACTCTTTTCCAAGAAGCTGTGCCTGGCTATGCCTTCAGTGATCTTGTTCTTCATTGCAGAGGCCCGGGCACAGAGGTCAGACCCACCAGCCTGCAGTCCCCAGGATCCTTTCTACAGCCCTTCCCTAGCAGTGCGCCTGGCACAGACATTGAGCCACCTGATGTGTACCTCCCTGACTTCCCCAAGACCCCCTGTTTTAAAAAATGCCATTGCATTTGACACCATCAACTTCTGCGATACCAAGGGCACTTAAGCAACAGGATACACACAAAAGCATCTCAGTAATTTCAGATTTAAGATCCTACGGCACTCTTGAGTAAACACTATCTGTTCCTTACAGTTTCTTAGCAGTTCCTCTGTTTGCTCTAAAGCTATTTCTACTGACATTCAATGCGAGACAACTTCTCAGACAGCTCTTTTGTAGCGAGCTTGTAGTCTGCAAAGCTACAAAGCTCCTCCACAGGAGTCAAGACAGCCAAAAAATGGTTTAGATTTTTCTGTATTGGCTTTATCTTCCATGCCTCTCACACCTTGATCTCTTCTGCTGCCTGTCTCCAAAAAGTTTCTGATGAATTTGAAAATTAGTCATATTTGGCAGATTCACCCTTCAAAACTCTTATTCTGGCCTGCCTTATTTTGATTTTACATTTGATCTGGTGAAATATATACTTTTTTTTGGTCTTCTTGTACAGATACAGCTTCCCCTTTTTCACTAGTGACCTTCTCGCTCCACCAGCCTTCTTTTCCCAGGACATTTCCTTTTGTTTTCTGTCTTTCTTTAAAAGAAAAAGAAAAGAAAACAAAACAAAATATTTTAGTCTTTTCTTGGTGGAGGTATCCATTCCTCCTGAGCTGCCAATGTCATCACCAAAAAACTTCCATACCACTTCTGGTCCTATCAGCTACTCTTTAGCACAGGGACAGAGCCGTAGAGCCGTACAAGGCAGACAAATACCAGGGCTCTTACATGACTGCAACAACAGACAGCCCCTTTTTAGCAGACTCAGGAGTAAGCACCAGCTCTACGGCAGGGCAGACATAAGTCTCATTAGTTTTATTAATGCTGCCAGTCATAAAGAGCCTACCATAACCACAGGCTCGGAGTTATCATGACTGTTCCTGGGCACATACGTACTGAGTTGTCACAGGTAACTGCATATTCCCAGTTTCCAGATGCCCAAACTGAGATGTGTTTCCAGCTGAAAAAAAGTGACCAAAGCACCTCCTGAGGCACCCACCAGATGAGAGGCAGAGGGGTCAAGGCTCCTCCTTCCTGAGGGAATACAGGACCACATCAAAGGGCAGCCAAGATCCCAGGAGAGCAGCACCCTGTGGCAGCGTCTCCCTTCCAGGGAGCAGCCACAGCCTGGGCCTTCTCCCTTGTTTTCGGCACTGCTGAGCGCACAGAGCTCAGTCAAGGTCAAGGCCTGCATGGCTCCTGCCAAGGTCCTGCTGGAGACAAGAGGCAGGACCCAATTGCTAACAAACTGTGAAACAGGTTTAGTCAGCAACAGGTTTTAATTTAAAAAATAGAAAATTCACCAATCAATTTTTGCCTGAAGCACAAGAAAAACAAGGGTTTGCATTTCCCAGCTGCTCATTACTCTTTTTGACATCTTCTGTCACAGCTTAGCAGGTGTTAAGTTGAAAGAGATGAAGCCTGATACCCTTCTGCATCTTAAGCAGCATGGAAAACTCTGCCATGACAGGGCTGCATCCTGGAAAGGGGCTGGCGGAACCCGAGCAGCACCCAATTTTCACAGCCAGACACACTGACATTGCTCTTTGTCCACAAGCCCGCGTACCACCTGTCCTAATGAAAGGCTGCACTTCCACAAGGACCAACAAAGCAGTCCAAGCTCTAGTACAGACACATCTCACCATTAGAGCTGTTTATGCTCACAGATGTTGTTTACCTTTCCCAGGGGAAAGAGCCACAGCATTAGGAGGGTTTACAGCTATAGCCCTATAGGCAAAGCAGCACAAGTTCCTACCGCAGGTAACAGCCCCAAAACGGTAATTTCAGGGGAATACTGTGAATTCATGTAAAGCCCCTCAAATCCTCTCTGCATTCCACAGAACTCTGTGTTTAACCCAGGTCCGCCTGGGATGCGGAGGACCAGAAAGCAGCGCCGCAGGCAGCCGCATGAGAAATTTGTCTGCTCTCTGACCATCCCCACACATTCACTTGAAGAAATGGCTACTGCTGCAAACAGTAGAGGTTTGAGCCAGGTAACAGGAATTAAACGCACACCCTCCCCTGCCTGCGCCAAGGGCCTGCAGCATGCCGTTCCTGGGGACCAAATTCTGCTTTCAGCAGGCGCCGCATGTGCTGCGAGAACCGCGGTAACGGAGCCACCGCAGCCAGCTGCAAGGGGCTATTTTATTTCAGCGTCCAGGGTACAACATGTACGTGGTATCAGGAGACACTCTCAAATAGGAAACAGTGCTCTTCCCCAAAGAGCCTCCGGTGCAGGATGCAGCCCAAAATCAACACACCCTGAGCACAGCTCACTGCCTGAGCCATCCAGGCCAGGCAGGAACGAGCACATCAACCACTGGAAGTTGCCCGTTTTTACAAGTCAAGCTGAACTCTGAGCTGTTTCACTGAGCTATTTGGTGATCACCATGCTGACCACCCTTTTCCACCTGCAGTCTTTGCTTCATGCTCCAGAGACAGTGGTACAGACAAAGTAGCCCAAGATGAAGTTTCCCTCTAGCCCTGCAGCAAGAATGCCTTGCACTGAACACGCTGGGTTACCAAAAAACTTCTCCTCCCTCACGCACAGACAGCTCTAACAGCTCAGCAGCTGCTTTCCTTGTCCAAATGGAGACAAAAGTGAGCGATCTCATCCCTCCAAGACCAAATAAAGTTTAAGCACAAAAGTGCTCAGCCATTAGAGGCAGCGCTGGGTGGCCGCTGGGGGACTGCCATCACACCCAGAGAGGCTGCCTTGCTGGGGAAGAGTTATGGGGAGCCAGAAAGGCTGAAATCACTGACATCTCCCCCTTTGCTGGACTCATCCAGCCCTCCTTGTTTCACCAACAAGAGCAACCCGAACAAGTGTCCCCCACCAAAGGGAGCTCTGCCCCACAGTGGCTCTCTGCCAGCCTCCCTCCCTCTCTTGCAGTGGGGTTTTGACATTCAAGGCCAAATTTTGACATACCCAGAGTCACCCCTGCCCCACAGCGTCCAGAGCTGGCCATGGACCATGGGAGAGGGAACTGGATGATAACATCATGGTACACTGAAAGCGGAGCAGATCCAATGGCTTGCTGCTGCTATAAGGAGGGGGTCCCCTCCACATCCCCTCCCATGCTTTTTTCCCATGGTGCATCCCCAGCACTCATCACATAAGGCCACTGGAGCTCCTCAAATCCTGCATGGAGCTAATTCAGCTTGCTAACTAAAAAGCAGCCAGTTTTCTCTTGCTTTAGTGAACTCAGCCATTTTGGTGACGGAACCCAGGGCCAGAAGAAGCGAGGGTGGCAGTGCACAGCCTCACTCCCAGAAGATCATCACTGTCTTTCTTATCTTTTATGTTTATTGCCACCCCAAAACAGACTTCTGCTTTGGAAAAGCCTTCAGTCTCCAGAACCTCAAACACATGTTTTAGACTAATTTCAAATTACAGCTTTAGTGAATTTCGGCTGAGTTGTCAGACCGCCACCTACTCACCAGGCATTTCCTCGTCAGCTTCTAAACCCACAGTACAGAAAGGACCACAGCACTTGCTTTTCATCCTCATTTTCAGTGATTTTAAAACTAATGTCATGAAAATTTAAGTAGCTTATTTCAGTGGCAAGCTTTCTAAGGAGTTTCCAAAACAAAACTGCAACTCTTCTGCCATTTGTGCTCTAATGCAGGACCACAGATGAGAGCCCATGGGCAGCACCAACCCAAGCACAAAGCTGCCCTCCAAGCCCCAACGCTACTTGCTTCACACTCATTTTACTGTATTGACGAAATGCAACTCACGACATATCCCAGCCAGACTATCCATTGTATTACTATGGTATAAATTGCTAAAAAAAGGTACCTCCATATTACAACGTGCTTAGCATTTGTCCTTAGGCATACAATAAGCGCTTCTCATGCCGGCCACAATCCAGGCTCTGCACTTCAGCTCACAGCCCTTTTGACATCTCTCTTTGCTTCACTTGATGTCGATTCATCACCAAGAATTCGTAAAACACTTGGAACTTCTCCTCTCACCATAGCTTAGAGCAATGCTTGGAAGGCCTAATAAAAAAATCCCAAACCTAAATATTGTAGCTAGGGAGCAAAGAAGAGCTAGACAGTGTGGCTGATACACAGCTGGATATTTGTAGCTATCAAAGGACTACCAAAGAACTACAATATACATGAGGAGGAAACAGTTGCCAGACCAGAAGAGGACCGAATATGGCATTTATAGTTTTACGACAAACTGAACGTGCTGAAAGTAACACCTGGACCTTGAGCTACTGTTTAAATGCATATAAGGGAGACTCAGAGCCTGGATTACAGTGTGTGACCACCCGCCACTTACCCCATGTCTGGAAACAACCCTGCACTTGCTATTTCCCACACAGCAGCAAAAGCACGTGCGGGACAAGCCCAGAGTAGATAAGGCTGTGTGGCGGAGCATGACTGCGCAAGCAGATTAGCAGGGGGGTGAGGACCAGGCGATGGAGCAGCTGGGGTGGCCAGGACCAGTTGCCTGGAGCAGGTCAGGGTCCCAAGAATAAAACCAAGCCAGCCACCCCAAGGGCCTGGCAGCCAGTGCAGAGGCACCAAAAACTGCAGCCCACATCCACCGCCGGGTCTGGCCACGGCCTCTGGTGGGGCATCTTTCCAGGTAACACTACACAGCACTGCTCACCCATTGCATCCCCTGGGTCTGTATTTAATTATTCAGCTATAAAGTCTCCTATGATAACTTCTTCTCTGACTTCATTTTGTTACTGAAAATATTTCACATCAATTCATCCTTCTCCCAAACTGAGCCCTGGCTGCTGCTACATGTGAAAACCCATGTGCAAGACTTTGCACTGCCTCAGAGTCAAAGAAACCAAGACAACTGAACTCCATGTGGTTAAAGGGGATTTGCTGAGCTCGGTCCCAACTCGTCGGGCAACATTGTGCAGGGCTTTTCTTGGTATCGCTGGTGATGGAGACAGTGAGCCTCTTTGTCATTCTTCTGGTGAAAAAAATACAAGCAAAACCAAACAGAAAAAACAGATCTACAGAACAAAGAACCTATCCCTGCTACAGTGCACCTGGCCCTGGGCCACTGGGTTCATGATGTCCAAGATGACACAAAATCCCACTACACTGAGTCTTTTCTGCCTCTGTAACAGGTTTCCCGTTTCCAGCCAGAAAGCAGAAACCTTGTTTACCCAGGTAGGAAACAGCCCCATCTGCCAAAGCAAAGTGCCTTATGGCAGTGTCCCACACCTGCCAAGTTACACACACAGACGAGCCCAGCACAGGTTTGGTTCCCCCCCTCCCCCCCCGCTTGGCTTGTTCATTTTTCGTAGATCATAAACCCCGTGGCTATGAAAAAGGTCGGCTTAGAGGGGCCCAGGACTGCTCTGCTGCAGGCTGAAACAGGAACGCACAGCAAGTCCAGGGAGCACAGGGCGCTCGCCGTCATCTTCGTTTCATCCCACGTCAGAGCAGTTTCCATCAAGGAAGGCAAAGCGCAGTGAGAGCTTGGCTCGGGGAGCTGGGCACAAGCAGAATACAAGACAGGTAAGAAAATACAACCTCTATGTAGAACCAGCCTTCTATTTGCCTCTGGTGGCTGACAAAGATGCCATTGAATAATTTTATTCAGACCTCTCTATTTCAGAAGTTCCCCAGCGCTCTGCAGCAAAAAGCCCTCAGTGGAACTTCATACAAGACCTCAAGTCCAAAAAGACAAAAGAACCTGAAAAAAATAATCTCAGCATCTCCAGTGGTTTGGTCTTTCAGCTTGTTTTTTTCAGGGAGAATTTCCTAAAGTTGATATTGTCCAACACGAGTACCTTCTTTTCGCCTGAAGCACATAACTGCAGGAGGCCAGACACACTGACTCCTCGAGCTGCTACACAAGCTGTACCGACACTCCCCCTGGGGAACGTGGAGTCCTTTCCACCTCCCATACTTCATTGCAAACAAGCAATCTGGATCTTCAGCATCCTCATTATAAGCTTCCCGAACCTCTTTTGGCTCTGTGCATTGGATAACCAAAAAACGGCAGCTGACAACAGACAGAGAAAAAAGCTTGGGAGAGTAGCTGGAGGATGGTTGATACCAGCTACACTGGAATTTGCTGGTCAATATTCAACTGGAAATAGAAAACACTGTTATTCCTTACATCAGTAACCTCAAACACTTGGAACAGTAATTAGGATGAGAGAATATATCCCAAATAATGGTATTTTTTCCATTCTCCCACAAGACAAAGACCAAGTGCAAAAAAATTTTCTCTTGACCTACAGTGTTTCATTCCAGATGTACGAGCCAGATGGACCTCACGTCTGCTGCTTTAGTTAATACTTTCCTGCCACTCCAAAAACTGACTGCTGTAAGAAATTACCCAAAGCAGAAGACTACTCTTCCCCATGAAAAGTGTAACAACAATCAGACAGACAGCTTGCTTCAGTGGACACTCGTGACTGAGCTACTAAAAACCACAAGGAATTTGATCATTAAAGCTGTCTTTCCTACAAGGGACCCGCCTTTCTGCGCACCTTAACAAAGGCAGGAATTAACATTGAATGTTTAAGTAGTGACAGCAGAGCTCAGAAACTCTCTATGAATCCAGCTAAAACCAAATCCCGGTGTCTGCTCTGGAATTTACTTTTATTACAAATAAGAGGCACTTCACCAACTATTCGAATCTGCCTGGAGGGCTTTTTAAAGAAACAAGAGCATATACATGTCACAACAAGGCACAAATAATTGCACTCCACCTGGGAAGGACTGATGGAACCTAAATGGAGCATTTCAAATTCTGAAGTATTTATTTGCTGAAAACTTGCAAGCATCTCCTCTTAATTGCATCATCCACTGAGAAAGCCATTTGGGTAGTACGACAGGAATGGAAACGCTGGGAAAGGAGACCACAGAGAAGGAGGAAACGCTGCTCCTTTCCTTTGAACTTCTGATTAGTTTTCATCAGAAGACTCTGGTGTGTCTGAAGGTGTTTCCCAAGGACCAGGGTTTATCTGCATAAAGTCAAACACTGTAACTGAAGGCACGACTCCACCTCAGGAGCTAGCTCTGGGCCTGCTGATGGGAGCAGCTTAAGAAGGACACGGCAGTGACAGTGGACAAGATGACTACCTTGTCCTCCACAGCTTATCACCCCTCTTCTCCCTCTGCCAGCAGAGCTACTGCAGCAAAAACACACTCCTGGTTTCACTTAAAGCCAGTCAGTCTTTCACCCCTAAACCATTTCATCCCAAGGAAACTGCCCTGGCAAGCTCACCGATAGCTGCAGCAGCACGTTCAGAGGAGCACCGATGACACCAGGAGTGCATGGCAGAGGTCAGGCTGACGAGAACCTCTCCCACCTGCACTTATCTCCACTGATGTCAGAGAGCAGAGACCTTCACCACCCAGCCCATTTACTGTGAAGTGAGTTACCACAATCCTCATCCAGGAATAGCCTCACCCAGCAGACAAGAGCAGGACAACCTGCTGGGAGCAGAAGATTGTCCTGCGGTCACAGCTAGCTACAGAGAGGACATTTATTCATGGCCTTATTTAAGCCAATTAAGAAGAGGGTAAACCAGAACAGGCACACGGACCCAGTTCAGAGGATGCACGGGGCTCTGCGTTGAGTAACAGCAGGAGGTTCAGATGCCCTGCCAAAACCAGAAGACCCTTTTGCTGCAAAGCCACAGCTGAGTTCAGATACTAGGAGTCCATCAGCAGCTCCAGGGCAGGCTGATAAAGTGTGGAAGTTTTCGCTCTTTCCTAAATTAAAGCTTCTGAAAAAAGCTAGTATTCAGGCAAAGACAAATTAAAGCCTGAATTAATCTGAATTAACTATATGCAACAAGCTCATACTCAAGATACTAAGATTCAATAACAAAATCAAGAGCCTTCATCATAATCAGAACATAAAGCATGTGACTCCTTTATATTTTGTATCAATCAAGTTAAAATGGCCAGCCAGACTGGCAGATTTCCCACCGAACAAGCACTCAGTACCATCCCCAGTCCTCCTACCCACGCAGCTAACAGGACTTCAGCAATCCCCAGCACTTCTGGTGCAGGCTGGAAGATGTCCCTCTGCTCACGTCCCGAGGCTGTTGAATTCAAACAGCCAAAAACATGCTGCTAGAACGGTAAGTCCAAACTGAAAATCTTTCTTCTCCATAGGTAAAATGGCAACCAAGTAGTATTCTTACTACTGCATTTACCTATTAAGAAATACAGATATGACACATGGTTTTGCGACAGGACTCATTAAAAAAATGCCTCAAAGCTCAAACACAAATACATTGAAATCTGCAAGATTTTCTTACCCATTAGGCAGTTCACTACAGGAGTCTCTCCACCTTTCATCTTTGCACCATAGCACATTATATTTTTCTAGAGATCAAGTAAATCAGTTGAATGGGAGGCATTTGCCTTTTGTGCCCCTAAAGCAGGGCAGCGTTCAGTGCACCAGATTCTGCATGTCTTGTTGGCACGTTAAACATACAAGTCTCTCATGAGGTTTCCAGCTGCAGATCCAGTAACGGTCAGGCCAAAAGCAGCCTTTTGCATCACAAGGAGAACCATAAAATTCTCCTGGTTACAAAACGCACCAGGCCTGTACACTTAGATCTCCCTGTAGCGTATGTGCTCCTAGCTAATGCCAAGACATCTGTTTCAGCTAAGCAAACCTGTTGTGAATACAGAAGGCATGTGAACTATCCGACCAAAAACCTGGCTTCAAAATCTGCATTCCTATAATCTGCTGTGATCTCAGCATCACCCCAAATAGCCTCCATCCAACTGATAGGAAAGAGTCGTCTCATCGACCCAGCAAACACTGAACTCAAAAAGCACCAAAGAGACAGCCAGTGGGGATACGCTAGAAAAGTTACGCTGAAATCCAGTGTAAGAAGCTCCGCGCTCCTCTGCACTGGCTACTGGAATGAGAGCCCCAAATCTATGTAGCTTTGTCAGGTTTTCCAGTTTATTCCCTGAAGCGAGCAACCTGCAACATCGATCCCTGAGCACCGAGTGCCCTTGGCTGTCACAAGCAGGGAGGCAGAAGCAGCCACTATGAGTTGCTGCTGCTGGCAGACTGAGAGCGTGCTGCCACGCTAACCATTTTGCTCTGGATGAATTCTGGTGTTCTACATCCACTCTCAAGGGGATTTGCTATCCCTTCCCAAGACGCTCCTTCTTACAGACTAACTCAAACCGTGTTCTGCTGGAAAGGATGCAGAAGAAACAGAAGAAAAAGAAAGAAGAGAGCTTCAAACGCAAGAGAAATAAAAGATTATTCCAAACACCTTGCACCGTCACCAAGGTACCGGGCAAAACGCCAGCACAGCCCTCCTTCCTCTCCCCCAGACAAAGAGAATGTGAGAAGCCAGCTGAAATCTGGTGCCCCTGGGGAGAGCCCCGCTCACAGGAATGTTAAATCGTCCTGAGCTTTTCATCTAGGATGAAAAAATGCTGGCAAAACAGCACAACAGCAACTGGCATCAGCTGCAGGGAGGACAGTGCTTCTGCCAGGCTCTGTACCTTCCTCCCAGCAGAGCCAAACTTAATTCAACCACTTCTGGCCAACGAGCCAAGGCGCAGAGCAACTAGGAGGAATTCTCCCTGAATGGAGTTATTCAGAGGAGCCATAAAATCCGCCCGCGTTTGTCAGAAGCAGGATGCAGCCTGGGAAACTGGCCTGGCTACCTGGCCCTCCATTTTCACTGCCAACAGGTGATCCTGGCTCCCTACCAGCTTCCAGGTGACGAGTAAACCCTCTCCCAGTCACCCTTCTCCAGCAAACCAAGTGCAACAGCCATTCCTGTGCTTGACCAGGAAAACATTGTCATTTTGTAATCGTGTTTGGCTTTTTCAAGCGACAGAGAGCAACCTATGCATGCAACCTACCCTGGAGCCTGCAAGCCTGGTCCGAAACGGGTACAAAATCAGAAGGTGCTTCTGATTAACCATTCGTCTTCAGAGGTGCAAGGGCATCCGGCAGAGCCCAGCCGCAGTCTCCGGGGAGGGCAACACTGCCAGCTGCTGCTCTGCCGGACCCCAAGGCCCAGGCAGGACGGGGAGCTCCGGGTCAGGGTCAGGCCAGCTCAGCTCAGCTCAGTGAAACTCGGGGCCACCCGCCTCGCTCGAAGGCTGCGAACAGCCCAGTCCTGGCAATGGCCGGCATGCCCCAGCGGGAGCCGGGCCGTGCAGGGAACCGATCTGGCAGACCCCAGCGGGTGCGGGAGGGTGCGGCAGTTTGCCCCCCAAACAGGCCGGCACAGGCGGGAGCGGGGCGGCCCGGGGAGCAGCTGCGGGAGCAGCTCCTCGCGCAAGTTGGCCGCCCGGCTCGGCCTGGCCCTGCCGCCGCCACAGGGCCGCCCGGCACCGGCCGCCCCTCACCTGCCCGCCG
>VYZW01061644.1:1857-12352 GCA_013401315.1 Balaeniceps rex | reverse complement strand
TTTGTACACTCTTGTTATCTTACCTCGGTTCTGCATGAACTCCTGATTATATATGCAAAGTGCATTACAGGAGTTAATGGGATTACTTTTGTGAGGTTCAGCATATCAGGAATGTTTTGTAATGTAAGATACTTAAGTCTATTTGTGTAAAAGTCTTCGTGCTAGCTGTACCTCATCAAAGAAAAAACATAAACCAAAATTCTGTCATTGATCCTTGTCAGCACTGTAGCATCTTTCTTTTTTATGGTGACATTAAACCTTCAGAAACAGCATGTATTTTTCTCTGTCACAATATGTATTGTTTCTACCCTTCTGAAGATTAGTGTGTTTCTGGTAATACTTTCAGCAAACCAAACTGCTTTTTTTTCCAACAAATGTTTTATGCACAGCTTCATTATCTCTTTCTTAAAAAGGAACCAAAATATCTAGATTTTATACAGATTCTACCGTCTTTATTACAAGGACAGTCATTATTACAAGGTTTGTCAAAACTGATACAAATAACAAAATGATAAAATAACAGAGTTCGTACTGTGGAAAATTGTATGCATACTGTCAGAAATACATTTGTCTGAAATTGTACCTTATATGTGCCACAATTGGTGTACATGCTAAGCCAAAGTTACCCCACCTGCAATGCTAGAAACCAAGCCCAGTCATTAAGGCCGATAGCAATGTTGGCATAAGCAGTGATCGTACTTTTCTGATCTACCACAGTCAGCAGGCCTAGAACTCATACTTCTTGGTTTTCATAAAGTGGAAGATAAAATTCATTTGCAGTTTCCAAACTAGAGCATGTCTGATGCAACTTTTGTTGAGTGTTTATTATGCTATTAAATTTACCAGGTGCTTTAGGAATTAAGCTTAAAACTGCTTTATCAAGCTTTCTCTTCTGCTCGACTTCCTATTTAGAGATTGATCCAAGACCATCCAGACTGCCATTCAGTTCAGTTCAACACCCTTGTATCAAGTTCTCATGTCTTTGTTACGCTTCTGCAATTTTGTAGTTAAAAACTGACATCATTTGAACTGTTCCTAATTTAAGGGTAAGCAAAACAAACCCTTCTGTATTTTTTTTTAAATCAATCTCTTCCTTTCTGGTTTAAAGACTTCTGAATCTCCTCCTTAGTTTTGGGCTATCATTGGAAACCATGTCCCAAAACCAAAGTTTTAGGTTAGATTACACCATCAGGTTGGCATCTGTTACTCCTTAAAGGAATATTTCAGGATAGAAGAATCTATCTGAAAGAAAATAAATTACTTAAATGCTGAAGTTTTTGTCACAGTGAGTTGAAGGATCTCTTGGCAGTAACTTAAGCTAGCTGAGGTAAGTAGCAATGTTCCTCTTTTTTCCAACTTTATTGCAAAAGATTTGGAGGGGCTCTGGGATGCTGACTGTAAGATATGAAGTAGTAGCCAGCAATCTATTTTTACATTTTGAAAGGTTTTTTACATTTTAAAAGGGTTCTTCCCACCAGCAAATCTCTCTTCCAGTTGTTTTCTTTTGCTTGAGCTTATTCATGCAGACACGAAATAATTTTATCGAAGAATTGCTACTTATCAGAACTGAATATTTTATTTATATTAAAAAATAGACACAGTTTGTGGTTTTGAAATGATTGGAGTTTTCAAAAGTTATATAATGTGTTAGAAACCCATTGACTTAGGGGCTCTTGAAAATTCTTCCTGTTGTATTACTTGTTTTTAATGTGGAGTAATAGGTTGTAAGACCTCATGGAGAAACACAAGCATGTCTTTAAGTCATTTTAATGAAAGGTGCAGAAATCTGATGCATATAAGTGCATAACTGTTTTGTTTGACTCACTCTGAAGTTATTTCAGGTGGATCTGATTATCTTTTGTCTGACTTACGAAAAGGCTTTCCTGGGAGGCAGAGAGAATGAAGTTGAGGATTAGAAAAACTCTGACAGGCAAAGACCCAAGAAAACAATAATCTCGAGAGGCTTAAACTGAAATTTAAATTATTTGTGTTAACAGTAAGTGACAACCATATGAGTGTGATAAAAATACACAAACTCACAACTGCAGGGAATTTTAACCTATTTGTATGAGAATTATATTTGAGCTGCACTAGATTAAACTAAAATCTTAGTCAAAAGACATGTATGACTAAGGATCACATCTTCTTTAAATTCAGCATATGTATATTGAAGTTTGTATCACAGGTTTAAATGTTTATGGCCAGCTTGAAACTGCATTTTTTTAAGTTTTCAAGAACACTCTTCTCAGTTCTTTTGCTTGTCATAGATGGGCAATTATATTTACCAGGTAAATGGGATTCTTTTCAAAGCACCCCTTCAGGTAAATGTCACCTGAAAGGTTGTTTTCTGTAAGAAAGCAGGTGTTTTTGTAGTTCAAGTTATTTATCTAGAGGCTAAATGTTAGTAAAACAAGGCAGTATGTTGTTTCCACACAGTCAGAAAGTTTGATTGGATACATGCATTTATGCAAAAACTAGTCTTTTGTCTTCATAAGGGGTTGGTCTTGAATTAAGAATGGGGGGTTTTATTAGTAGAAGAGACTGAGGTAATAGGGGGAAGGATGGAGCTGAGCCATTATGGTTTGTAGTTTTATACTGTACTTTGTTATTCTCTTCAGTTCATCTGATATTATGCTGCATGAGATTTTATTGCAGATTTTATTTCATTCATTCAGCTGTTTAATCATCCCTAAATGTCCGTGTATATGCATGTCGTGGTTTAGCCCCAGTCGGCAACTAAGCACCACGCAGCCGCTCGCTCACCCTCCCCCTCCCCGGTGGGATGGGGGAGAGAATCGGAAGGGCAACAACTAAAACATCAGTGTGTTATCAGCATTCTTCTCATACTAAATCCAAAACACAGCACTATGCCAGCTACTAGGAAGAAAAGTAACTCTAACCCAGCTGAAACCAGGACAATGCATTTATCTTTTTTGGTCATTCTAGAAGTTAGCTTTTTCTTTCTTTATCTTGCTGGTACCTGTAATCCTCTGTTCTTCATTATATCCAACATGTCAACTGGAAAACAGGAGAAAAAGAGCTCTGAATGATATTGTGTATGATTGTTTTCCCTGATATTCTTTAAATACATACGTGCAATGTATAAATTAGGATAAAAAGGAAATACGAGATTTTATTTCTAGAAATACATTAACAAATATTTTCTATGTAGGTATACCATTACAAATTTATTTCCTCTTACTATGAAATGCTATGTTTATAAACTTTATAGAAAACTTTAGGTGAGAGAGAAATTCAGTTTAGAATCAGAAATTTTCTCTGTATAGCTGTCAGCAGTCATCTAAAAAAAACTGATACAGAGTTTGATTTAGATTTACAGTTCATCAGGCTGTATATCCTAAAAATTGTTGGAACAATTTCCTCCATAAATATTTTCTGTTCATCATTTGCAATGGATCTCTGGAATTTTTATTCTTCTGTTCCTTATCAGGAATAACAATCCTGTAAATACGTGTAAATAAATTTCAAGTATACTAAATCAGTATGTGAAATGTCTTAATGCTATTCAGGAGGAAGAAAATGTGAAAGGATGGTGTTGATCAATTTTCGAATTGAGTTTTTGTCCTGTTAAATTATTGTCATGGCACTGGACATTCTACAGAGAAGAAACTGTTAAAAAAAGACAAAGGAGAGTAGCTATTGACTAGTCCAGATACTACTTTGTTAATGCGGAGTTTTTCCTGAAAATGTTATGGGTTTTTTCCCTATTGCAAGATCAGGGATTTGATTTGTGGCTACTTAGCCTGCAAAACAGGAAAACTGTGAATTTGTCTGTAGGCAATACTTGTCTACTCTGTAACAAATAATCACAGAATATTAATACACATAACAGTTCAGCTGCTCCAAGAAAGATCTTCAGAAATGAAGGTAAACTTGTTAAAAGAATTTCAACAGTTTTAACTTCTCATCTTAACATCAGAGGGTTTTTTTCTGTTACCCTGCTTTCCCTGGCTCCATAGTAAAATAAAATTGAAACATAAATTTTTGGACTCGTCTGCCCAGTACAGTGTTGTGTTTTTCATTTCAGCAAGTAGAAAAGCATTCTACTTTCTGAGAAAGCAATACAACTGAAACATTTTATGGAAGTGTTTTGCTTGGTGTTTCAGAAGTCACAAATTATCTCCAAAATTATACTAAATCATAAAATCAAATTTAGTTTGTTTAACCAAATATGTTTCCTTATTCAGAGGAGGAACCTGCTCCAAACAGTGTTGTTGAAGAATACCTTCAGGAGAAGAGAAAATATGAAGACAAGCGGAAGCAGCAGCCAAAGAAAGGGGTTTCTCGTGAAGATCAGGTGATAGTTTGACAAGTTCTGAAAATTTTTCTCTCTTCATGTGTGTAAAAATAAAGTTCTAAAATCCGTTATGTTTCATTTTCCATTAAAAGAATCTTATTAGTTATAAAAATAAATATGTAATCTTTGATCCCCTATTTTGATTACCCAGGAAGACAGTGAAGTGAAGTTTCAATGTGTATTTGAAAGTGCTATCAGTTTAGTCACTAAATTCTTCCTAAAGGAAATGCTGCCCACACAGAGGTATCCTTGATTACATTTACAAGACTTTGCATTTCTATACCGTGCTTTCCCTGGCTCTGCAGCTTGCCATAAGATAACATTGGGACAAAAGTTTGCATACTTGGCATCGGTCCAAGCTGGTTTTTTTAACATTTTAAATTATGTTTTAAAGAGATTAAATTCATCCCTACCTTTTGGTGTTGTGAAATGAACAGAAGTAGTTTTTAACTGAACTGTAAAAAGAAAACCCTTTTTAAATATAATGAAAATTATTTTTCAAAATTAGTTAGGATGTATGTAGACTTTAGTATGCAAATATGAGCAAAGTAAAGTTTGACATAAATATTTGTTTTTTCTAAAATAGGAAAGTTTGAAACTGTTAAATATATGAAACTGTGAAGTGGAAAATACCATTAACTTAAAATCTGTGCAGTACATCAAACGCATTGGTTTATAAGTGCATGTCAATTCAGCTACGAAGATGTTCATAGTCAACTGCTGAAGCTAGAAGAGGTTGGAAACTTGAGGCTTAGTAACTTTAAAGCAGTGGTTGGCAAACCTTTATACATGTGGCAAGCTGATTTAGCTCTGAACTAAGAAGTTTATGGAAACTTTGTACATTCAAAGGCCATTAACTCTGAATCAAAGAGTACTAAAGCTCTGTTGGCAATGTGGATCAAGGGACTTAAAACCGCTTCTAATAAATTTGTATCAGCCCTGTCCTGGACATCATAGGAAAACAAGATGAGATGACAGGGATGTATATTTTAGTAGATCTTAATTTTTATTTATGTAACCCTGCTGGGAACTATTCAACAACAATTTATCAAGTTCTTTGTAATCCTTTTCACTTGTGGAGAGCCTCTTCTAGCCTTGCATCCCTCCTACCTGGTCCTACAGCACAATACCATTTTCCATCCTCTGTACAAGAGTTAAAAAAGAGGGGGAAGGGTATGCGTCTCCTTACAGTACTAGATATTGGAAGTCCTAACTACAAAGGTCAATTTATAAAGTTATTTGTTCCACAGTATGGCATCTAATGTTTCATTGCAAAAATGCCTACTAAAATATTTCGAAATTGTTTCTATCACCAGCTCTATTCACAGGAATGCTGGCATCAGAGAAAATTAGACAAGACACAAGCAATGTGGCTTTGGTTGGTCACAATTTCATGTAGAAAGGGTTAGTTTGTTTTCTTCTGATGGCCTAGGCAGAGATTTGCTGTCTTAGATGTTGCAAGTATGGGGTTTGTTTGCAATAGTATAGAAAGCTATAGAACTTGAATGATTTGCAGGCCCAAATATCTTTGAAATTTTCCTCTCTCCCATCTTAAATAAAAGATTAAACAGAAAACAAGAAAATAAATGCAAAAAAACCTCCAAAACCTGCCTTTGGCAGTGTTAAAATATTTTTTGAAAGAATTCAAAAGCCAGGAAACTCCTAAAGTTAAGATTGCTCCCAGAAGGAAATTTGATTCCAGTGAACACTTCTGGTATTTCCTATTTCTGTTTTCTATTCTTGTTTTGTTTTTATTCTTTTAAATTTGAAAAACTTGACCAAACAAAACTAAGCAGCCTTACAGAGGTGTTTTACAACATAGGTGGCCAGCCTATCACCTACAGATCAAATGTAGCCTGCCAAATAAATTCAGTCAAGCACTTATTCCCTGATGCTTTCCTTTCCAGGAATGTCTCAAATATCAGCAAGAAATAAGCTGTGGGCTGTGCAGATTATGCTTATGGTCTGCCCTTTTTATGAAGAGCCCCCTCTCCCATCACAAGGCTCAGGCATACAATTCTTGTATAATCAAAATTTCATTCCAGGTGATCAGAAACAAGATCCAGGTGATCAGAAACCTGCTGTACGATCTTCAGGTGTCACCTGAGATTTGGTGACTTCATTGTAGCTGAAAGACTGGGCAATGTCAGCTGGAGAATAAAATACCAAATATAAATCAGTATGAGCTTAATGTATGCAGCATAAGAACCTGTATCTGTAGAATTAGTTAAGGTGGCTCATTGTATTTGAGTCAAAAGCTTTGAATTTTTTTCAGTGTCAGTACATCATTTAAAAACACTTGAATGATCTGTAATTTGTACAATTAATTGATTTACAAGAAGAAAATAGCAGGTTCAAACAGTAAAATTTGTTGTCAGCAGTCAGTGTTGTATAGGCAGCTATTCTATTCTGCAAGTAGCCACAAGTTTTTGCTCCCTAAATATGCATTTTGATTTCACTAGACGGCCAGACAAGTGCTCTCTCACACCTGCGGGGTGCCCTTCCCACTTGCTTTCGCTGCCTCAACATTGCTGGCTCTCGCTTGTTCTCTCGATGGGCGCTCTCAAAGTATCCTCATTCTCTTGCCCCCACCCCGGCTCTTGCTGCCTCTCACTCGCTCTCACTTGCCTCTCTACAGTGTTTCTTTCAAATACATATGAGAGATCTCTGTTCCATCTCATTGTACTATTTCTCAAACAGTTTGAAGTTGTATATACCTGTTGTTGTGTATAAATATATTTAACTTCTCTAAACCCACGTACTTAATTTCAGACACTGGCATTGTTGGACCGATTTAAATCAAAGTTAACCCAGGCAATTGAAGAAACTCCTGAAAATGAGGTGTCTGAACCTGAAGTAGATAATGATGAAGGATGGTGAGTTTTTTGCATTTGGATTTCTGTGTTTACTGCTGGAAGTCCTACTGCACTAACATAGCCTCACTGTTAAGCATAAATTTAAGGAGTAGCAGAAACACCAAATGTGAAGACAGCTGCTGCAGCAGGAGTCAGCTAAAATGTACTGGTTTAGCACTCTGGAAAATAAGACGGGAGAGTAGAAGACATTTTGCTTTGTGTAGTTGTAAGTCCTACTAAAACTTTGTGTTAGGGGTGGTAAGTATTTTAAAGACTGATGGATGAGATGAAGATAGACTGATAGACTCATCTGAAGCGTAGGGTGACCCCAAGGAAGTGGGGTAGCACTGGAATTGATAAAGCACTGCAGAAGTTATGACCTCACCACCTCCCAGTCAAGGAAGCAACTTGTACTGTGTTGTCTCATGTTCATCTTCCATCCAAAGAGCCCACCTTAGGTAGGGAAGGGGATAAAAATCAATATGATTTGAAGTGTGATCCTGAAGTCCTAGACTGCAAGCTGTTAGATGATAATAAAAATACCTGCACAAAATGACTAGGAAAAAAGCGGAAAAAAAAATAGCAAAAATGTTTTGTAAGGACAGGTCATCTTTTTTAATAAGGCAAGCAATATAGCTGGTCTAATAAAATAGGCTGTCTCTGCCTACAACTTTTTCCTTAATTTTATGCATAAGCCATCACAGCTACAGCAAAGCTACCACTAAAATAGAAAATGTAAGAAAGTTCTTGGCAAGTGTTTTAAGACAACCAATATTTCTGTATCTCAGACAACTTAAAATTATAAGTGAAAATATATCAGGTGTACCCCTACGATCTTCCTGAAGGCTCCCTTCTTGGGAGAGGGAAACCAATAGGATACCTACCTGCCCCAAAATATCCAAACTAGCACCACTAACCAGACCTGAAAAAAAATCAATAGGAGAAAAACGAAAATGTACAAACATGTACATTAGACACCCTTTTTTAAATAGAAAATAAACGATGTAACTAAATATGATTAAAGCATCCTGCATCTGTTTTGAGAAGACTCATACAAAACTGTAAGATAACCATGTCAATGAAGTTGTTTTTCTCAGATGAGAAGACAGTTAGCATTTGTAGGAAATGCAGACTGTAAAAATAACTTAGTTATTTTTACTGTCCTTCTACAAATGAAAAAGGTATGCATACTGAAGTGAGAAAAGACACCATAGAAAAGACTGTGAAGGAAGGTAATATATGGAAGGAAAAATGGTTTTTACATCTTAACTCACATTTTTTTTCCACATGTTGATAAATTCAATTCTTCAACTATCTGTAAGTTCCACATCAAGTTACAGTAAGCTGTATTATAAAAATGGGGGGGGGGGTTTATATATTGAATCAGAATATCTTAAGACTATTTGAAGATACATTCCATAAAATTTTTTTAAAAATTTAGAACTTGTAGGTCATGAAAGGTAAGCTGAATTGCAAATTCTGAGACCAGTTGTGTTGATGAGACTAAAATTTTAGATCACTCTTAGATAACTTTTCCTTTCTTGTTTGTATCATATACATAATGAATCATTGCATGTATTTTAATTTAGTAAGATAAAGCTACACAGATCTGCAATTTTACCTTCACATCTGCTTGCTTTTCACTGATTTGAGCTGAGACCTCACAAGGGAAATTCTAGGATTTGCAGAAAACTGCAGACGGATGTACTGGCAGAAAGACTAACACTAGTAGTATGGCATTTAACGTAGAATTCTTGCAGTTTCTAAAAACATTTTTACATAAGCAGTGTGTAATGAGTGCATTTATTTTTTCAGTGTTTCTTTGTGGGCATTAGTGTAGTCTGCTTTCATCTTAACAGCTATCTTGGCATTTTCATCACTGAAAATGTGTTTAAGTGTTGCTAAGTAGGCTATCAAAAATCCTGTGATTCTTTCAAAACAATAGCAATTCAAACATTTTGCTTTTTATTTTATTGATTGTATTCTTTATTTAAAATTATTTTATTTTTTTCAAGGGAGAACTGAGCATTTCTCATAGCTTTAGAATCTAACCAAACCCTCTCTGACTCTCTGTGTGTGTCTATCTGTCTCTCTCTCTCGCTCTCATTCTTCATTTGTTCATGTATGTATTGTACCTAAGAAGAACGGAACATGGTATTTTAAAATATAAATTGCAGGTTAGGTTTCCGAAGTCTAAGTTTTCTTTCTACTTTTAATGTTAATTCCACTATCTGGAAATACAGCGTTGCTTTCTTTGCTTATATTCTTTGGCTATTTTAACAGATAAGTCAAAACACAAACATCTTGGCTTTGGATTATTGTTTTTGAAACAACAGAGAAAATAATTTCCTAAATTTTGCCCCTTTCAGGATAACTCTTACTACTAACTTGCTATTATTTTAAGTTTTCTCTTATCACCATCTATTTGATGCTTCTTCAAACTACGTAGTCTTCCTTCATTATATCTTTTCCTATCTCAGGCGTTTTGAGGATGAGGGATAGCATACAGCATAAATTTTGAGTTCCTTGGATTTCACTGATATTTTGAGATCCTTCTGAGCTACCAATGTGCTTCTAAGTTCTCCAGAAATTATAGAATAGACTATTTCAGTTGGAAGGGACCTACAATGATCAACTAGTCCAACTGCTTGACCAATTCAGGGCTGATCAAAAGTTAAAGGATGTTATTAAGGGCATTGCCCAAATGCCTCTCAAACACTGACAGGCTTGGGGCATCGACCACCTCTCTAGGAAGCCTGCTCCAGTGTTTGACCACCCTCTCGGTAAAGAAATGCTTCCTAATGTCCAGTTTAAACCTCCCTTATGCAGCCTTTCCATGAACCTGAAGAACTGGTCTATATGTCTGATATTTTCTTGTCTTGGTAATATAACCAGTCTTTTAAAGACTTTTTTATAGAGTCCAATCACTGTCTTTCCTATTCCTTTCTGAGTAACTACTGACATATAATTGGCGATAATTCTTTTCTCTGTAAGTAATTCATACTGAATGAAGAACAGTGTTGCAATTTCAGATTATNTGTTCAGAAAATCATATTGCATTCAGAATTGCACTAAAATGAAGACTTGGAACAAACTACATAATAGACTAATAATTAACATAATAATTTTGCAGCGCAGTAGATGTGTTAACTTTACAGACAGATGAGACAGTCTATTTTCAAAGAATTTACTTTGAAGCTAAAGAAATTGTAAAATGTACATGTTGCACAAATTGGCTATAAACACATACAACATTACCAAAGCAATGAAGTTTTCTAAAAGCTATTAATGGTTGTTAGAGTCACTTGGAAAGGTAAATTCC
>VYZW01061636.1:23153-43009 GCA_013401315.1 Balaeniceps rex | reverse complement strand
TCTCAAAGCTTCAGAGTATGTGAAGTGAAGAATGTGCTTCTGCCTGTTGTGGAGGTGAGGAAGGAGAGCAGTTCAAATGTAGACCTCAGTTTTCTTCATGTCCTGGCATAGTCAGGGATCTTGCTTTTCATTTAGCCCCGCACACGTCTGTTCAGCTGCTCTCTTCTCTCCTGGGCATGCAAGAAATGGAAGGTTTGAGGGGGAGAGGAATATATTTCATTAACACATGGAGAGATTTTAATTTTTTTTTCTGAAGTGTCACGAAATTAGAAAATGAATGGAGGAAACAGTCATTGCGACATCTTGTCATTTCTGCTCTGCCTTTCCTCCAGCTCTCATAGGCTGTACTGATGTGCAGCTATCTGCAAATCTGTAAGGTATGAATCATCTCACACATTGCCGAGGTGAAACCTGGCAACTATTTAACAGCACTGCTGCAACACTATGGAACATTTTAAGACAGGAAATTAAGAATACCTGAGCCAACTAAAGCCACAGGGGGAAGTTTAGATGGACAGAATTTAATTACCCATGTTGGAATTTGGCCAGGACACCAAAACTTACACCCCAACCCTCTTGTAAAGTGCCATCAGACCTTTAATACTAACAACTGGTCAAAACATCAGCTTTAGAAGTGCTCCAAACGAGAACAGCACTAAAAGTCATCTAAGACCTGCCGAGGTATTCATTTACTACTGACTGACAGGAAAGGGTACAACATACTGAATCACGCAAACCAGCTATAGCACAACAAGAAAAATACCTTTCCTAGCAACGCTGGAGGCTTTTCTTCTCTAGAGGTAGCTTAATATTTTTAGGAGAATTTGGTGTATTTTCAGAAATGCATCAAGTGACTTGTTAAAAAAACCAAACATTTTATTCTCTCAGAAGTCAAAATATCCTCGTGTTCCCCTCGCAGAGCCCCCAGATATACTTCAGTGCTCAGCCTCTTGTTTATTGCCATTTGTAGCATTAAAGCCTGAAAGTCCATACTTTTTCACTTCTCACATTATTTTTCTAAAGCAAGCTGTATACTATTTAATGTTTATTTGTGGTGAAGATGAAAAATTCTGTGGGTTATCTTTTCTAGAAAAGTAGGATTTCTACAAATCACAGTTCTTGAAATTCCTTAGGCTGAGGAATTATGTCAGCCCTGAAAAGCATGGGTTCATTATTCACATCGTGTTACTCTGTTGACATAATTCCCTAACAGACTGGGACATGAGGTGTCCCAGTTTGATACTTCAACCTACAGTCACTGCTTTCGCCTTCTCTAAATAGTAAACACTTTTGTGTCTGAGTTCCTGTTTTAAAAATCCTTTGAGCAGTAAATCTACATAAAAAAGAAAATCTGGGTTAGCTGTGGGCCACCAGCAATTTATGAAGCAGTATTAGTTATGTCTGTGGGATATTTTTCATTATCTGAGGATTATTAATAGAGACACTATATACATAGTGATTATTCGTTGACTAATAATTGAGATAATATCGATATGAAGCCTAGTTTCATTAACCCCTTGGTAAAGAGACTATGATTGTGAAGGGTATTTTTTCCCTCCAATTTGTAATCAAAAGTTATTTAATAGTGAAATCAGTCTTTACTTATAACAGAGGTTGCGGACTTTGGGAGTTGGCAGAGCCAGCTGCTGGGCTGCTGGGAGCCAGACTCTTTTTGATCTTCATATTGAATGGTTTCCTTTGATCACCTAGACAATAGATCATAAAAGAACAGAGCTTTTACCCATATCTCCCTAAATTTGCAGGTAAATAATGAGATGGTCTGAACTGAGGCTGGAGTGTAAGATTTTTAACAAACAATTCTCCCCTTTGAAGTAGACTTAGTAAAATTAGCATATAAATGAGCAATGCTGCTACATAAGGACATGTGGCTGAAGAAGAGGGATAATTGGACTGAGGGGCTTAGTTTCTAAATGAGGTCATTTGCTAAATGACCGACAGTTAGACTACAGGTGTGTTCATTTTGTGAGTCGGAGATGGGATTTGAACAATGGGGTATGCTCAAGTTGGGGACCCCCGGCCGATGTGGGCGAGGACTGGAGCTTTCTGTCTGGACTTGAAAGTGCAAAGTTGGGTGGGAGGCAGGGCAGACATAGACTATGCCTCTGTGGGAAGAGGTATCCTAACCGATGCTGTAAAGTCAGGCTGTGGTCCATGACACCAATAGTTGTTTCTATCATCTTCAAGTATACAATGCTATTCAATACGTTCATTCATAAATCTCTTCAGAGCTGCATTTGCATGCCTGCGAAGAAGGACCATTATGCTGAAATATCTGCACCAGTGGTCGCTGCCAGGGGCTGCACGCGCTGAACTCAGTGAACTCAAAAAGCCAGAACAAAGGTTTAGTGTGGCGGTAGCAGGTTAACATCAGGATCTTTGAGCCTCACAGCTTTTCATTTCACCAAAATCAGTGGAATTACCTACCCCAGTAAGAGGAAACTGCCACCTCATTACAGGGTACCTTGGACTCTCTCCTCTCTATGTGGCCGGGACAGCCCCCCCAGCACCAAAACGATCTTGTCCTTCTGTGGCAGGGACATGTGGCTGGAGCTCTCTCAGTAGTGGTACTTCCTAATTTACTAAATGGAAAAGAAGTTAAATAAAGTAATATGTTTTTGAGTCAGCTTTCAACCAAAATTTCTTAGTGTGCTTGAAAGCATCATGTTCAGTTCACTGGGTCTTGCTTCTTCATTCACTCTAACAAAAACCAAACTTGAGATTGACAGGGGACAGTAGATGGAAGGGAGCGTGATCCCAGTGGCACCTGAATAGCCAACAGGATAGTGTTTTCTGTGTGGTACAAAAACCAAGCTCAAATCCCTCCTGTGACCAGTTTGGAGGAAAGACATGGACTAAGTTTCTGCAGAGAGCATCAGCATTCACTGGAGCTGCTCGCTCCTCTGGCCCAGGTACTACTGAGATCATCTTTGCTCTTGAAAATGAGATGAGATCACCCTCCCTCCAGTGTAACCCTCATGTAACACGGGAGGCTGAGGACTGAATCCAGCTTTTTTACATCTTAAGTGAGTGTTAAGGGCAACATTTTGCCAAGATATAATTGAGATTTCAGTCTCTTGTGAATGCAGCCTGAAAAAAGAGGTTGCGTAGATTTCCCCCCATCATAATTCTCCTTTCCTGCCCTTGGAGACCCACTAGGACAGGACTCTGTACTACTGGTGAGTGCAGCATCCCTCTGGGATCTTTCACTCGCTGATGGAGTGCAGTCAGAGGCTTTTTCAGGAGGTGAAGATGGGCACGGTGGGCTGCAGCAGCCAACAGGGAAGAGCCAAGTACCTGCTGTGACATGGATGTCTGAAGCAAGAAGAGGTTTTGTGGAGGTGCTTGAGGTTGGGGAGCTCTGGGTGGGTTTGGACAAGGAGAGTTTCATACAGAGCTTTAGAAAGAGAGGTGTGGGATGGCAGGGGCAGGCAGATCTCAAGCTGGGACCTGGGCACGTTCGTGAGAAGGACCGAGGGATGTGGAAGATTGTAATGGATGGGTTTGGAAACAGGAGCTTTGGCACAGAAGAAAGGGAGAGCTGGGGCAAGGGCTTGGGTGGGAGAGCAATGGGCACTAAAGGAAATGGATTTATTAAACACCTCTGTCCTGGTTTTGGCTGGGATAGAGTTAATTTTCTTCCTAGTAGCTGGTGTTGTGCTGTGTTTTGGATTTAGTAGAAAATAATGCTGACAACACACTGATGTTTTAGTTGTTGCCAAGTAGTGCTTAGACTAGTCAAGGACTTTTTCAGCTTCCCATGTTCTGCCAGGTGCACAAGAAGCTGGGAGGGGGCACAGCCAAGATAGTTGATCCAAACTGACCAAAGGGCTATTCCATACCATATGACATCATGCTCAGTATGTAAACTGGGAGGAGTTGGCTGGGGGCAGCGATCGCTGCTCGGGGACTGGCTGGGCATCAGTCAGTGGGTGGTGAGTGGTTGCATCACTTTTTTTTTCCTGGGTTTTGTTTCTCTCTCTCTCGTTGTTCTCCTTTTCGTTAAATTTTTATTACTATTATTATTATTATTATATTTCAAGTATTAAACTGTTCTTATCTCAACCCACGAGGTTTCTTACTTTTGCCCTTCCGATTCTCTCCCCCATCCCACCAGGGGGGAGGGTGAGTGAGCGGCTGCGTGGTGCTTGGTTGCCGAATGGGGCTAAACCATGACCTCTGACTTAGGTGTTGGGCTTGGGGCAAGAGAATCTCCTGCCCCTTTTCCTCTTCCCTCCTTTTTTTTTTTTTTTTGATGCTGGCAGCAGGAGTAGCCTAACCCAACTAAACAGAGCTGATTTGTTTCAGAAAAATTGATACGAACTTTTTCTGCACTTCTGAAATCTTTCTGTCCTCACCTCTTATATTTATTAGTTTAAAGTGATTCACCAAAAGTTGACTTGAATTCTCAAACTACTTTTCTTCTGGCAAATAAACTCTTCACTAAAAACATATGTGCCCGTCACTACACTAAATGCATGCAGTCTATTTACTTGCTGTTTGGCTGATGGCTGGCCCCTTCCCAGAAGTGCAGAGGAGATGGAAGGCATTAAGAAAAGCCCTGAATATTGCTGGCTGAATAGCCTGCAGAAAAAGGATAGGGATGACAGGAGTGAAATCCTAGCACTGTTAAGCGGCACTTGGAAGATTTTGCTGCAAAGTTTCTATTAAAAGAAAAAAAATCAGTGGAAGTCATGCAAATAAAAACCATGCACAGCACTTTGAAACCACACCAGTGTGCCTCCATAAATGCATGGGGTTTAAAAAAAAAAAAAAAAAAAGGACTTTAGTTCTTCAGTTGTGGGCAGTGCACTTTAATGGCTCAGCTCAGTATGGAATAACCTCATGAATACACATTCCGGAACTGGTCTCTCCATCACATGGAGGAAAGGGGCAGACAGAGTGGCAGATACAGAGGCACTGCATCTGCTAAGACTTCACTGCCTGGCTACTGCTCTAGCACAGCTACCATCCCTGCTGAGCCTGTTACACGGTGGGACCGAAGCCAGCCTTGCGCTGAAAATCTTCCCTGAAATCTGCAGGCAGGAAGACTGGGTGACGGGATCACTTTTATGAAAGCAGGAAGGTGGCAGAGAAGCTGAATGTGGAGCTGTTGTTCAACAACCCCTTGGTACAAGACGTAGGGGCCCTCAACGAAGCTACTGGGTCGGGTCAAAGTATTTTAAATAGCAAACAGGGGGTGAGGAGGCAGAGAGTAATGATGGCTCCAAAAAGGGACTGAGCTATGCTGTGCCAATAGCCTGATTTGGAGATACTAACAAGAAGAATTGTATAAGGGTCTACCTGTCCTTAGGCTAATGCAGTAGCATTAGAAAAAGGGTGTATTTCCTCTAAATACATTTCCCAGTGCAACGGGCAGGCTGGTGGCTCAGGCAGATGGCAGGGCAGAAGGAGGAGTTTCCATTCAGTGGGGTACGAGGTGTTTTAATCAGGCGGCACCTGCTCTTGGGGCTTCCCCAGAACTGAAAACATATCTCAAGGGATGATGAAGAGGGGTTTTTTCCCATACGGGGGGATCCATTTGGTGGTACTGGGAGGGAAATATTTCACTAGGAAATAGGAATAATCATCAAGAAAAGATGTGGAAACAGAGAAATCACAGGCTGAAGTAGGCTTAGTAGGAAAACAACTGGGGGATTTGAGAAATTACCAGAAAAGTGATATTCTCAAGAGTGCAAGCAATAGCACAGGCTCCACTGAAAATGAGGTTAGTTTTGGAAATTAACGTCACATCTGTCTAGTTCCAATACTCCTTGTCCATTTTAAAATGGAGCTCATGCCACAAGATATCTGCTATAAATAATCAAATACATTATATCCTGGACATATCCTCTACATCGAATAATCCTGCTATAAAAACTGAGAATAAAGGAATTTGCTGGATGACTAGCACTTAAGAAATTGTTCCCTGGTGGGTTATTTGCAGCCTATTCTCTACTTCAGTAGGAGTTTATGTTGAATAACTCACAGCTGTGGAAATACCTGCACAATGGAATTTAAGACTGCTAATAAAGGGATCCAAATTGGCACAGCTCCACTCAAGACTCGCTAACGTTAAGACATACAAGTGTCTTGGGTCATGTAAAATGCTGAGTGACTTCAGCGCAGAACTGTGGATGCTCCGGCGGAGGGGTGGTACCAGCTGACGAAGGATGGGACGGGGCATCTTAACGAGATGGGCAGCCTTGTGCTGCCGGAGCTGTGCGCGCCATGCTCCTCCGCAGGGCACTGTGTGCTTCCCATGAGGAACCACGGACGTGCCACGAGGCCGGCTGAGCTCTGAAGCCTTTTATCTTTGTACAGAAAGTGGAGTCCTCAACATAGTCCTTTTGTGGGAATTTTAGGAAACTGTTGGGTTTTTTTTAAGGAACAACAAAAAGGGAGAAGGACTCAGTCCTGCTTGCTGCGCTGTACACACAGGAAATGCAATAAAGCCACCCAGGTACACAACGGCCGTGTGACAGCCAGGGTTGTTCACTTCTGGTCACATTTAAAGCACCAGCTGCCCGAAGAGCATCCTGAGATTGTGCGCTTGTAACTGGAAAGCCAGAATTGACAACTCTTTATGACTTTTTTTTATTGTGACTCTCCTAGATTAGTCTATTTTCAAATATTGAAGGGAATTGGGGAAGGCAGGAGAGGAGACAGATGGAATAACTGATGCTTTGGGTGATCTATATCATTCGTATGTCCTTCAAACTACCTCTCTGCAACATTTACAAGCATATTTCTGTAGAGAGCTGGGCAGGACATGATCTGTGTAATTCACTCTGCAGTGCCGTGGCTTAGTCAGGAGCCTTGAGGAGGGAAACTTATCAGCCCACCCCTGGCTAGATCAGGGGTGCTTGTATTTGATATTCAGCTTTTAGCTCCAGCATTTTTTAACTGTTTGTTTTAAATCAAAACCAAATTTGTAGTGCTTGTAGCTGCATGAATATCAAATCTGCAAAAAAAAAATTATCAAAGTATAAATTAAAATTTCAACACCTGTAAGGAACCAAAAGAACAAGTGCATTCAAACCAAACAAAAGGTTCTGGTTTAATAAAATAAGATAAAATTTAAAAAATCATGATTTCAAGGATCATTATTTCTGTACATCTATTCTAGGTGTTTCACAGCAGCCTGCAGTCACGTAGGAAGGCATTTTACAGTGAAAGCCAAACGGCCATGAACCTTCCCACCACGGAGGCACTGGCCTGGAGGAAATTGCAGGGTATTCCGATGGAGGGTGAGGTGTAGGTGGATGGGTATAACAGTCCCGGAAAAACTGTGACTGCAGCCAGGCCTTTAATTTGACAGAATGACTCTACTGGTTTCAAGGTAGGACTGTCCCTGTGTTTTGTTTATTTTACCTCAAAGGTTATTTCAAATTAATCCATCTGTTAATCAGTTAAAAGAGATTGTTGCAGTTAAGAAACCAGAACAGCTTTGGTGCTGACCTGCATTATCACAGATTATTAAAAAATAAAATAAATGAATAAATGAAATAAATGATGAATGAATAATGATGAATAAAAAAATGAAATAAAATCAATTTTCCATTTCCCTTTCAAGTCTTGACCTTGCAGCTATGTGCCCACCCTGGTACCTGGCAGTGCCTGCATGAGGCCCATCTCTGGAAGGTTTCCTTCATTACTGATTGCAATTTTCTTCCCCGGTATATGGGCTTTTCTTGGAAACTGCAGTCTTGTAGATTGCCACTTTCTGAAGTGTCAGACTGTTCAAAGGCAACTACTATACAGACCACTCCTTCCTTCCCCAACAGTTCCCCTCCCTACATGAGAACTGGCTATGCCGCGGGTCTCACAATAAAATCATAGGACTTGACAACTCTGTTTCCATTTTAAAAGCCCACATCCCACTATTACATGGTCTTGAGCTTAAAAATGTTGCCTCCCTGTGGAGTGCCACTGTTCAATCACTCATTATAAACTGGTCATTAGTATTTCCCCCCCCGCACAGGAATGCAGCTGGCATCTACAGTAAAGCCAAATCCTGCTGCGTGAAATTTGTGAGTTAGGCCCTTCTCAAGGGAGTTCTGACTTAAAAAAAAAGGGGGGGGGGAGAATATTTAAAAAGAATACAATTTCTGAGAGAAAGAAGGCTGATTTAGGTTATATTTTTCTGAGCCCTTAGGCTGAAATAAAAGCAAAACTTGGAAGTTTGCTAAACAAAGCCAACTTGAAACTCCCTGTCCCTGTTGACACAAAGGAAAGCAGAGGAGATAGCTGTGATATGCAAAAATGAAATTGCATTGCTCCTACAAAGCTCAGGAACCACAATAAAGGTTCTTGATCACCGTCTAGGGACACCTTAGCTATGAGCCCAGCTCCTGTTGCACTTGAGCTCCTGTAGCACTTCACACCTGATTCACATTGGAGGAGCTGGTGATTTAAGCATAGACATGGTCATAGAGCTGCTGAAAAACCTGTATGAAAAGATAGCTGTCTCAGTTGCTCACCTTTTGTTCTCACCTTTTGGAACATGAGTTTAACCTGGAGGGCAGATTTCAAAGAAAATAGCTGAAAATTCCCTTTCAAAATGGAGTTTGCAGTCAAAGACAGACACAAGCCCCAGTATCCATCACAGTTCCTAAATTTCACACCTTCTGTCTGCTGAATTTGATCTCTCTTGGCAACCCAGGAGCAACCCACCTTGGTTTTGATGGGTTTGTCTGTGTGGAGTACAAGCGAGTCCTGCGTTTTGTTTTACACATAGCCAGAAGATGGAAAGTTAAAAACTTTGTGCAAAATGGCAAACAAATTTTCATAAGCTATCAAAGAGTTGAAAGAAAATTGAATGGAAAAAAACCCCTCAACCCAGCATCTGAAAGCACCAAACACAGTTCTTAAAAGCTTTTCCAGTACTCAGACCCCCCAAGAGATCACTCAGGGAGGATGAAACTTTATGTGATGAAATGAGAGTTGCAGTCAAATGTGATAAGGAGTGTTAAATGCCCGCTTCATACCAAGCATTTGCTAAAACATCTCCTAATGCACTTACAAAGGAGATGCTAGCCTTATACATCATAGCTGTTCAATACAAAATTGTACACACTATCTCAGATGAATTCAGAGTTGTTGAGACAGAGCTATTAATTAAACTGGGGTGATACACAACTTGAGGATCTCCAGAGATCAGACAGAATTCCTTTTAACATAATATAAAATACATCTCCCCCCACACACTCTAATGACTGTTCTGCATGCCGTGTTCCAACTGGCAAGATCCTGGACACCCGAGAAGTATTTATATCATAGAGCACTGTACAAATTAAAAAAAACTCAAAACAACAAACCCAAACAACAACAAAAAAATCCCTTATAAAATCCCCACAACCACACACAGAAAGAAAATAAAAACAACCTGGAGAATTTTGGACTCCAGCTATGAGCTCAGACCTACAGGATCCTAAATTTGGGTGTCCAACAGGAATGGAGGCACACTGGGTGGGCATTTATCTGGGTTCAGCTGAAGCACATTCGCCTGCTAATGTGCAGTAATGGCATTCAGCACCTGAGTTATCAGGGATACATTTAGTAACCTACCCAAACTGAGGCTTATCATTCTCATCCTGCTCCCTGTAAAGTTGATGGAAGCATAATCAGCACATTGGGGAACTGGAGTGTTTGTGCTCTGTTGTGGCTGGATGCTTTTTATAAAGTTTTTGATTCTGTATGCACAAGTGTATTATTCTCTGATGTCATCTTTAGTGCATAATGGTGTTTTAAAATGTACTTAAGACTGCCCATACAGCCATTAAAATTATTTCTTGATGTAAGGGATATAGTTCTTTTATTTCAGAAGTGACTCACAGGGTCATGGAAGAAATGCTCCTACAGTTAGTTTGCTCCATCACTGATCCTAATAAAGGCTCTCCCTTTGAAAGAACCAGTACTAGTCGCTGTCAAAATAACACATTAAATTAGAACAGATTTTAATACTGTGAACATTCAGTGGAAATTCATATCTTCTCACGAAACATAGCAGCATGGTCCATAAATTTAGAGACTTCCATAAGCAACTCTTTATCTGAAGGTACCATCTGCAATTCTGCAATGCTGGGGTACCACCAGATTTCCTAATAGAAGCATAATGATATGCTAGAGTAACATCATTTCTATGGGATGTTAAATATTCAGTAGCTCCTCTTACATAGTAGAAGATTCAGGCCTTAGCCTTGTATAAAAATTTGCTGTCAAAAAGCTAGAAAAAACATACAAATCATCCAGTCCTAAACAGTAAAACCAGCTGCTGGGGTTACTTGTGCCCCAGGGCAGCTTTAATTTGGACGTGCAATATATCACCATAGGGCTACTTGATCAGAGTTGCAGTCTCAGGAAATATTTTCAGGACTATTCAATTTCCATTAGCAGTTTCTCCAGGATATATTAGGCACAAACTGGGTTTCCTTCAGTATCAATCATTCATGTTTTCTCTTTCATCCTGTCTTTGCTAAAATAGGATTTTCATGGAGGCCCTGAAATTGCAAAATTTAGTCTGTTCTTATGGCTGGTTCTATCATTTAGGCTCCTTTAATGGTGTTTTGCAGCAAAGGCTGGGTAAGGAACCTCCCTCCACCCTGGCGTTAGAGAACACCCAGTAATGCTCAGTATTTTGCTTTTCCATTCAGTAGTTTCCTTCCCCTCTACCCCCTCTCTTTCTGCACACTTCAAGACTGGTTCTCCTTGGCAGCTCTCTGGTAATGGGTACTTTTGCTCTGTTCCCCAAGGACGCAAGTTGGTTACACTTCCCCAGTGTGCAAGAGTAGTACCTTCTCCAGGACCAATGTTAAAAATTAGTTGCTTATGACTTTCACAGAGCCCTATGATGCTGCAAGCATACAAATGCCAGCTATACCTCCCAAGGTCCCTTCCAAATTGAGTTATCCTACAACGTTATTACATTCATACATACTGATGCAAAGATGATGAGACCTGAGGATACCTTCTTTCTGAAAAGACTACAAAGCTGCAAATTGCTTCTTTTTGCTTGTTGTGAAAAGGAAGAAAGAAGGAGCTTTAAGAATGGAAATGTTCTCACGAGGAGCTGCTGGTGAGACCAGCTGGTGATTCATGTGACTTGGAAGCTCCCTGAGAAGTGGACTTTGCTGACCCAAAACAACAACAAAAAATCCCCAAACAAAGCAATTCAAAGACTAACCAAAACCCACCAGTGCTTATGATTCTTGCATGTTCCAAGTCCTTTGTAACAGCAACCAGCTTAGTTATCAGTGTTCTTACTCAGTCACTATACTAATTATATGATTCTGCTTTTCTAAGTAAACTCCTGGAATTTCCTCCCTCTGATTTGCGAGGGCGCTTCTCAGGGCCAGTATTTCCCTCCATTTAGTTAAAACAAACAAGAGGTTTCTCTTTGAAAGTATTTCAGCATCGTGAGATAAGTTTCCTTCCTCCTTTTAATAATTGCAGGGCTCTCCAAAGTGTCAACAACATTATTTCCTTCCAAATTCTAAGAAAGATACAATGTTCTTGTAGGTGGTGAGATTAGATTACAGTTAAAATTAATTGTTGGTTTCAAGCTTTCATTCTTCAGGCAGCAACCTCAGCTCTCATGAACGTGTTACTTCAACTCACCTGTGATCTTTATTCACCTTTCCCACCTCTCTGCATCAGATGGTCACGGAGCACACAAAAGCTGCAACCCACAACTAAAAGGCATAAAACCCAGGAGTTAATGTGATCACTGTGCCTTAATTCTCTACCTGTAGGGAGTGTTCCCGAGGACAGGGCACATGAGAAGACACAGGATCACAGGCTCTGTCTTGACGAGTTTACCATGTCATTTGAAAAATGGCAAGAAAAGCCCATGCAGCTGCCCAGGGCATGGGGATGAAGGAAGCAGCAATGATGAGACTGCGTGGTCAGCTGCTGTACATCTCAAACTGCTTCATTGAGACGACCCATTTGGACATTTTTTGTTATGAATAAATAAGTGAATAAATAAAATCAGCTAGCTCCATCTGTTATTCACCCTAACCACAATAGGGTGGATTGATAGCTTGTAGACAGGGTTTTTGAGGAGATATGGAGAAAGTGTCCTTCCAGATTAATTCAAGGACAGCACTCTAAGGAGTCTGTTACCCATTTTTCAAGCGTTCCTGTGTTTATTTACTGAAACAACAGGAGTAATATGACATCATAAATCTTTTAAAAATTGAAATAGTAGTGCCGGTCTTGAAAGATTAATAATAAGGAACGCCTTTTAGAGTGTACTCATGGAAATGTAATATGAATGATTAGTGTTTTTGAACATTAGAATTACAGCGTATAATTGTAATGTTATAGCAGCTATATAGGAGCCAGTGATCCCTTAATGGAATACATTGTGAATTTAATTATTTACATGGAAAAATCAGGGCTGATATAGTCATTGAATGATAGACCTACCGTTTCCTACATCCTGCAAGTGTTATGAAGGAGCAGCATTGCTATCTGTGTGGATACACTCAGTCCACGTTTGTTATTTAGTTAGTTTCAAATTCTACCTTACAGCAGATATGCTTTTGTGTTGTTTAGGCTATCTTCCTGCAAGGCCTAACCTAGGTGCCAAAATTCATTGAACAAGGATTTTGCTTGCAGAATGGGGCCCATGTCGGAGGCTGAGGTCCATGGCAGGGAGGGAGTTGTCTCCCACTGAAGAACCAAGTGGCCACGCAGGGTGCTTTGCCCTGTATTTCTTCTGCAATGGTGGTTTCAAAACTATTTGGCAGAATCACATCCAGCAAAAGCATGCTTAAAAATATGTATCTATGCCTTGGAGACACATTTCCCTAGAGTGGCTTCTGGGTATATGTACAGTCACTCAGAAAAAAACCCAGGAGTTCTTCAGATGCTTTTATAATGTCAGTAATATTAAAAGTACAATTTCAGTCCAGAGCAAAACATCACTCCCCTGCACAGAAGGCAGGATCGCGTAGATTCAGTATCTCTGTGTTGGTAATTCTCCCTGTTAGTATTTGCCACCCGCAAGGTGCACCTTGCAGGGCTTCTCAGCTGCCTCGGGATGGAGGCGTGTGCCTCTGTGCCTCCCAGCTCAGCCAAGGGGCTTTACACGCCGGGCTGTATTCAGAGCAGCTGCACCAGTCCAGAGGTTTTGCTTGCTCCTGTGAACAATTGATTTGATAGCAAAGGGAAGAAAGAAGGAGAATTTTTTAAATCCTCTCAGCCGCAGTTGAGGGACTCATCGTAAGACTATCAGACAGAATTCAGCAGAGTGGAAATCCCTGCTCTGATAAGCCCCAGCCCTGGAAGGCGAGGGATGCAAAGTTCGGGATGGAGGTGCGCTTGCTGGATGCCCTGCACTCCCTCATGCTTGGCTCTCACCGCTGTTACTGACCTCTCATGTTACACATCATTAATGTTAAAAAAAAGAGCATCTAACCAAATTGAGCTGCAAGCGATTCACACCTAAACTACAGGCTCTCCTTTTTGCTGGAAAAAGATGGTAATTCAGTGAAACATTAATTCCAAAAATTCCTGGTGCATGATCCTGCACATGGGCGTGTGTCTTTTGCATGCAAGGAACTGTAAATGCACTATATAAGAGCACATTTGTTAACACAGTTTATTGGCACACTTATTGGCAAAGCATACATAAAATACAGTCGTATTATATAACACACTGACTCACTGTGTCTTTACATGATGAGTTGAACATATTAATATGTAAATGAAAAAATTAGTTTCTTTTATAAAGTTTCACATAAATACACCGGAATCCAAAAAAAAAAAAAAAAAGTAAAACAAAAAATGGTTTGAGGGCTTTACAAAAATATTATACAAGAAATATACTATGAAAAGAAATAACAACAAAGCCAACTCAGATACAATAATAAAAACACAAAAGTTTTAGATTTATTAAGCTGCCCACAAAGTTAATGGATTACATGGCTTTAAAATATCTGGATCGACAGCAATTTTACAAAGCATAAACTCTCATAGGACTGGGTGTCTTTTTCCACATAAAAATATTTCTCATGTCTTTGATGAAAAAAAGACATTTCTTGTTTCAGCATTTTTATTAAATGATGGAAAGAGTATCTACTGGCATCAGCTAAATGCAAATTAAAAATGCTGGATCCTTTAAATGATTAACTGATGAAAGGAAAGTTAAAGAAAGAACAAAAATTACTTTAAATTACTTTTCCTTAAAAGCTGATATTTTTTCTGAAACAAGAAATTTCAGGTGCAAGTTGAAAAGCAGAAAATATATTACAATTGTAAAAAGTTTTACATAGTTACGATAATGAGATCCTGAGCACTGATGACTTGTTAAAATATGGCCATTGTTTGATGAGGAAAAAACCAACCCCTTCCAATAAAATGCATTGTCAGAAATTTGCCATGAGATGCTATTTAATTTTCAATTATTTTAATTGAGGTCAGTGCCAGTATCATGTTGTATGTGAATGCTTCCAAGAAATGTATATGGAAGCTTATACAAGAGTTTTCCCTAATTAAAAAAAATCAGATAGCTTTAGTTTAGAAATAGATACTGTATCTGTTGAAAGGTGTTTTATTTTATTTTATTTTGAAGAATGCTGTGAAACAGTAATTAATAACCCACTGACATACATTGCAGTGGGTACTGCTGCAGAATAACCTATTGGGAAGCTTGTGGTGTGGGATTTTCAGATTTAGTCTCCTGGTTAGCAGGAGGTTTGCTGTTCCACGGGCTGTTATTTCCCAGTGCAGGTGAATTGTTGAAATCTTCTTCATCATCCATGCCATTTGCTGCATCATACTGTGTATTCTCTAATCTAGTGATAAGCCTTTCATCTTCATCCCCAAATTCGCCTCCCATCAGAGTTGGTTCTCCTACCACCATCACATCCTGTGAACAGCACCCAATATTTGTTATATGGAAACCTTGAGAGAGAAAAAATCAACTTAAAAAAATTATGTTAGAGAATTTGAATCTCTTAACTTTGTGATATTTGAACAACAGAGTTAAAAGTTCCTGCATAGTAGGAACCAGGAGACAGGCTTACACTTTATTTCTAATTTAAATGGCAAACTAATAACACATCTCTCTAGCCTCATGCTCATGGCTTTGGATCTCAGAAACCCCGGAACTGAAAAGCAGGTAGACTGAAAAATGTGCATGATTTTAAGCAAATAAGCAGGCTATGAAACTCCCTCAGACTCCTTGAAATATTTAGCCTTTATCCAGTAATTCTTTCCTGAGCCATTTATTTGGAAAGGCACCAGGGTGCATCTCAGTTGCAGCTCAGCGATATGCGTATTTTAAAAGTAGTTTAAAAGAAACCGCATTTCTTATCCTCAGACTTCTCAAATGTGGAGCACAGCACTCTAATAAAGATGGTAACTCTCTTATCCATAGCCAGCCAAGCCCTTTTACGCATCCAATATACTTGACATTCTGCTACTTAATTATGGTAATTAATTTAGGTAAAGTTTTCGATAAAAACAATGTTCACACTGATTTGACAATTTGCATAGCTAATTAAGTCATTAGCAAAAACCTGCTGATTGCCAACAAGCCCTGAATTTACCATCTGTTATTTCATGGTGCCTGTCACCTAACTCCATGTAGGCAACCCTGCCGCCAATCTGTGCAGTAAGAGGACCAATCTGTCCAGCTGGTACCGTAAAAGGAAGATGAAGAGTGCTAATTATAATTACACTGATGAAGCTAGTAGTCATCAAAAACTGAAGCATGCAAGAAAGAATTCATCTAATCACTGCTTTAAGTACAAATTGTCCTTCCACAAAAACAAGTAAACCGCCTGCTGTACTCCAGTGCATCACAGAGTTGCTGCAAAAAACCTAACCAGCATGGGATAGAAAGGTGCAAACTTGAGATTGGAAAGCAAAGGTGCAAAGCCAGAGAGCTCGCTTGTTCTCTCTGTTCAACGGAGAATCAGGCTGCTGTGCTAACCGCTAAAGAAATATGTGGGATGCATCTTTTCATGCAGCTCAGGTGGCAGGGCATCAGCTAGCGTTTGGTAAAAGTGCAGTAATTCCAGATGTCTAGCTTTGTACCTGCTGATTTAACAAGCCCTTCCAAGAATCCTAGCAAACAACAGATTCATATTTTAAAGGATCTGTTCCTCCTTATGAATGTAAAAGCATTTGTAAAAAGCAAACAGAAGACAAATGTTTGCATTCAATAAGGTTTCTTTTTAATCAGATATGCACTTCCTTCACCATGAAACAATACAAATTATTGCCTGTGAGTATTTACACTGTTTCTCGATATCCCTCAGCAAAGGCTGACATGCTACAGAAGAATGTTTATATCACATTTTCAGCCTGTGCTATATGAAAAATTTGTGAGTAGACGGAAACTGTTACATGATTTCTTCTTTACATTGTCTATATCTTGTTACTCCATATATCCATAAAATATTTGGTTAAATAAAACTCACACACAGCTTTGCAACATAGAAGTTTAAAAGACAAAGGTGTTTATAACCAAAAGTTTATCCCAATTTATTTTGTCCCTCTAAACAACAGACAATGTATAGTGCGCACTGCTGAACCAGACCTGACCCCATTGTATTGCGAGAGCATTAATGACAAGAGAGACCTGGCAGAGGACAGCAAGTTGGGTTTGAGCGTGCAGTGTGATACGGCAGGCAAAAAGGACGACAGTGGCTGAAATACAGAATCACAGACCGAGGTGGCAACAGTTCCTCTTACTTCAACACCCTTGAGTATGGACCTCAAATTCTCCCTGTTGCCATACCAGCAAGAGGTTGGCAACCTGGATGAGACTTAGAGAAGCACATCAAAAATAACTATGGGGCTAGAACAGCTGGCTGGGGAGGCCACGTAAAAGAATTAAGTATGTATTACATCCACCAAATGATTGGGAGGGGTAAATATGCTTAACAGCTGCAAGTGCTAAAAGGAAGAGGATCACTTTAGGCCAATCCGATGAGATGCAAACTAGGGTACTAAGATGACATTAAGTAAACGAAAATGTAACCCCCACTGCTAAGACAATCTTCCTGTTACTGAGAACCACAGACTGAGGATTAATGACCTCACTGGAACAGTGCTAGCTTTGCTGCTCAGGTCACCTAACACTGGGCTTGGAAAAATCTCAATCTGTGGTAGGAAACATTCGTGCATCAGCGGGGAGATGCTTAATGACCTTGTAAGTATTTCCATCTCTAATTTCTCAGAGTCTTTGCAAATATTATGCCTTTAACATAATGACACCCACTGAGAGGACATGCTATTGAGTATCTTTCTCTCACTCTCTGGGAATTAAACTACAATTATATTGAGGTTAGTGGAGTTTTCCCTCATTCTATTTAACAGATAGATATCACAGCATTAGTTACAGGACATTTTTTTTTTTTAAAAATATATAAATTCTTGACAATCCTGCACTTATAGTTATGTCAGGCAAAAATAGTGTCTCAGGAAGCGCACATGCTGGTTCCTCCCCAGAGAGGATTCTGCTCCTCAGACTGAAAGCTGAAGACCCCACCGAGTGCACCCCATTGCACTTCCACTCACTAGATCCCGTGCAATGACCACCAACCTCTGAGGAGGACTGGAAGTGACTCCTTTTAGAGCCCCTCAATGCTTCTCCTTAAATTGGCCAGTGGGGGTCACTGCTGTTGAATGACACAAGGCTCCATCCCTCCCAGGGTTGAGGCTGCAGCTCTGGAGTGCTCCTAGCTCCTGCTCATGGAGTGAGAAGCAGAATCCAAGAATTAAACCCTAGTCTCTTGCACGGCAGCACACACTGCTATGGCCTAGTTATGGTAGCACATATTTGACTAGATTAGTTTAAAAAAGATTTAGACTGTAGTCACTCAATCTTATTAATTTACTCTGTGATTAGAAACAACATTTTTGGTCAAGGAATGTCTCATGATAGTAAAATATGGTTGCAGTGAAGCACTGTAAATAAAGCAGTGGATGTTTTACATTATGTGATAGAAATGTATTATTTAATAATATAACCACAAAAGCAGCTTTCATGTATATCATACCTTTCATCCTGAAATAACCCTAATTGCCATCCAAACTTAAATTGATGCATATAAACTATACACAGAGATCACTTCATACACAACTCAAATGCAAGCACTTCTATTTAACAGACCGGTCATTTCTCAAGCTTCATCTTTTTTATACCTAGCCTCAAAGTTTAGCTCTGCTATGCCCCGTTACGTTACTAAACTTTTTAACTTGGGATTTTAAAGATCATCCGATGGCTAAACAATGTCTTACTGGAGCCTGGAGGTAAAAATGTATGGTGGGCCATGTAAAATTCCCCATCCCTAGGCCTGCCATCTTTGCTGCTGTTAATACGTAGCCCCGCTCAGTGTGTTACGGTGATTAGTTCGTAGCTCAGGTGTCGCAGTCCCCAGAAGTAGAACAGTGCTTCACAAGCCTGAGATAATTAAAAACGCCTGAAACTATCAAGTATATTGTTCAAACAAGCCTGATACTCCAAGGACTGAAGGTTGCACTAGTTTTAGCAGCCAGCATACCTCCAAGTGCTAAGTCAAAAGAAGAAGGGTACCTCCTCCTGCCTTCCTTCTTCCAGAATTGTGTTAGTGGTGATTATTTTAATAATTGACTTCTTAGCTCCTTGCAACAAAAATTATTAATGACTGAGAGCCCCACTGCTGCCCACACCCGTAATGGTCACTGCCTCCAAGACAAAAACATCAGACTGACATTGGTGTTGCAATGATCTATAGAAACAGAACTGACATTTTAATTAGGTTTCAGAGTAAACACTTTCTAGAGGAAAATGGTTATCTTTCACATCTCATCATAGTCCTCTCTGTTAACTTGACATTCTGGTCTTGTTTGGAATATTTTTCCTAAAGCGCAACAACTGGAAACCAATTTGTTCACTCTCATCTCCTTACGGCTAAATCTTAGAGTCTGAACTGCACTGTTCTGAGACATGGGATAATTTCTGACACTAATCTTCTGGCCCTGGAACTGTAGCTCTGGTACTACCACATCCATTACAAACCACCTAAACCTACCCCCTGTTTCTGAAACACGTAAGAGATTGTATTGCTCCCTTCCATGTTAGCAGGTTTATTTATGCATTTGGCTTTTGAGGAGCTTACAGAGAACTACAAAGAGAAAGAGAGATTATTGAGGTATGTAACTCACTTAAAGAGTGCAAGCAGGCCCTAATTAAGACTCTGGATGTAACAAAGAACATTTGATTTACTTAGTGGCATGTAGTGATGCTTTATTCTTTCCAACACAAATGATATTTCACTGGGTTCATGGTTACAGTATTACACTCAACAGGATCTTCATTAGTAAATGAAAGCAAAATCCACCTATTAATTTCTATGGTTATGACTGGGAGCAGCCTAGAGCAATGGGTCTCAGAGTTTGTGAGAGTTGTGCATTGTTGTCAAATTTTCAAATTCAAATAGATGAAAATGGATCCATGTGTGCGTTTTTTATTAAACTTAACAGAAAGTGATATTTAAGTGATATGGCTGTATGGACCTCTTCCGATGATCTTGCATACACCTGAAATCCACAAATCACAGTGTACAAGTCACTGCTCTACGTACAAGGGCCTGGGCTTGCAGGCCCTGTATTTGAAACAGAAGAATATGAAAAATGCAAAGGAATATGATTTCAGCCAGTAAAGAGGCTTGAAAACTGAGCAAAGACTTGGGAAAACACTGCAGCTAGCTTCAAATATTAGAGGAAATTAGTACTGTGTAAGTGATAAGGCAGTGACACACCCAAATTAGGCACCTAATTTCTTTAAAATCATAGGAAAGCTAACATTAGAAAGGCAGGTTTTCTATGAACCTTGC
>VYZW01061636.1:0-17365 GCA_013401315.1 Balaeniceps rex | reverse complement strand
ACAAAAATCTTCATTTCATTTCACTGGTGTTAGTCTACTCCTCTTTTTTATCTGGATATTCAAGCTTCCTAGGAAGCGCCTGCTTTGTGCTAACAAAAGGCCTATATTCTTTGTTAGGCTTCAGAAGAGACCTAGTCCTTTCCCATCTGCAGATCAGAAATCCAATAAAAATCCCTGCATGTTATTCCCAAGATACCACTTTACAGTTCCTATAATATCAAATTAATTTCCCTAGCTTTAAAATGCATAAGCTATCTCCTTATTGACTAAGGCACACTTTGTCACAATTTGGGGTCTGATTACCCCTATATTGTGAATAAGGCAATAAACGTGATTCTTAAAGTGCTGGTACAGTTCTGGAAATGACTTGGTATCTCCCTATATAATTAGGATGTCAGCGGTTACACCTAGCAGGGTGGATAAGCTGAGACCCATATTGCAGGGGATCTACCCTCTGCAAGTGGAGTGGTTGGAAAAAGAGATAACCTCTGCAGGTAAGTTAATTCGTAACGTGTTCCACTGAAACATCTGAACCCGGCACCGACTAGAGGTAAGGTACTAACGTAGAGAGACCAGCAGTTTGCTCAGGTACGGCTGTCCTGTTCCACAGGGACTCATCCTCACTTAGCACCCAGCAGATGGAAGTCTGCAAGACTCATGCTATATCTAATAACATGAGGCCCACTGCCAGTGGAAGGACTCCCACTGACAAGAAGGGGAGTTAGCCCAGGCCTTAAAAAAATAACATCTGGTCCTCAGGATACCCCTGCTTGAGGGTCATTCGTTAAAGCTGCACTGCAGAATGGCTTCTTCACATCTCTCCACTAATTCCCCAGCTTCCACAGCACACTGTGCAAGATCGCCTTTTGCTTGTGATAGTTTAGGCTCAAGAATGCACCTTCTTTACAATGTAAGGAAAGAATTAAAGCACTGTAAGCGATTCAGGCCTAAAAGGAAAGTGAGACTTACAGGTACCTGACTTGATAGACTCAGGTTTGCAGCAGCTGACTTTTTCTTGCTGCTGGTACTATTTGCGTTGTTTCCAGCACTGCTGTTGGAAGTGCTGCTGGTAGAGTTTTTCCTTTTTCTCCGTTTGGTTGTCGGTTGTCTTGTGGGTTCTGCTGCAATAAAATGGTAAGAAGGAAAGCAAATGGCAGATATTGTAAAGCGTGTACTAAAATGATCCATAAGCAGAAGTGCTGAAATATTTTTTCATCTAGTTTTAAATTCCTATGTTTACTAGTGTATGTACTGGTAGTAGTATTAGATTTAACACATGAACCGTAGGATAACATTTGGATCCAAACCAATGGAATCTGCTTTCAGTTTTGTATAATGGACTAATGAAGTTTATTCTCCCAGCATTACCTATAAAGATATTTGAAAGCATTTTATCAATAGGAGTATCATGATGTCTATCATGATGTTCAAATCGACCGTGTAACGTGCTGAAGGTCACACAGCAAGTAACAGTTAGTGCTGAACAAAAATCCCAGTCTTATTCTGATGCAGGGTACAGCCTCAACTGACCCAGCCAGAGGGAAAGGCTAAAGGTAGCTTTCTACCCTACTGCTGCCATCAATACAGCATATGAGCAACTACCATTTCAGTTCCTTCTACCTCTGATGGGGGCTTCATCTTTAAAACTGCCGCTCCCAAGGGAGCACGTTAGAGAGTACTGAATGCCATTTCTCTGTGAGTCTTCCAAACTCAGACCAAATTAGGACAATTACATAACTTTTCTTAAATTGGAAAAGAACAGAGGGGCAATTGTACTTTTCAAAATTTGGCCTGGGCACCCATGTGAATAGTCTTAGATACACAAATCTTTAATAATCTGAAAAAAGAGAGAATTATTATTTTGAGGAGTAAGAGGAAGGAGATTAGGTCCAGGCCTGTAAATAACATTATATTAGTCTCAAAGACAATTAATTATGAATTGTAGCTGTAATTTCAGAGTCACAGCAGGAAGCTGAATTACACAAAGGATGAATTCTAATGGAGCCAGTAGGCATTCTGCATTCCTTCTACACATATTTTTGTACTAAATTATATCCTAGTCATAGTGAAACCATCTGAATGTGCACATCTATAAATCAGTCGGGTCAGACTGAAATCATAAAACATCAGAATCATTTTCAGGCTTACTTTTGGAACAGTGCTAATTCTTATTACTTTCCTTTGTAAGCAAATTTGCAGTAAATTTTCCCATTGTTTCTATATTAATTTAACTATAAAATAAGTAAAATACTGGAAATGAAACATACCTGGTGGGGCCACCATTCTCTGCCATTTTTGAAACAAGCAAGTCTTCAAGCAGTCTCGAGGACTTAGATTGTAAGTTTTATGTCTTGACATCAGTTCCTGCATTGGCTCCAGTATTACACACAACTGGAAGAAAAAGAACAGAATGATTTCATCCAAGCAAAGACTCAGCTGATCAGTATTTACATAGCTGGAAAGTATATTATTGGACTTTTTTTTACCCTTGCTAACAGAGTATGCCTTGTACAGCTCAGTTTAATCTGCACTGGGATTGCAGGATCAAAACTCTGAACTGAGAAAAATTTTGCTCATTATTTGCTATCTTAAGTATTTAAAAAAATATCAGATAAACTTCAACTCTGGTCTTCCAGACTACAGAGATTTCAGAAGAGTAGAAAATTTTCATGCTTGATTGCCAAAGCTGCAAAGATGAATTAATAAATAATAAAATGCCCATAGCGGGTTATCATTCCCGTATAGCAAAATGTACACACAGTGATCTTCTGACCTGCTGCACTCCACAATGAAGACTTCTCATAAATGAGGGTTGTAAACATGATATGTTATGTTGCTGTTGCATGCAAAATAATTCAAATAATTTTGTTCCTTTCTTGTTATGAGGACTATACATTCTCTTCCCATCATATGAATGACATGTCCAAGAAAAAAGAGAAGCATTTTATTTTCCTCGTCAGATTGAATGCTCTATTATGTCGAAGCTGGAGATTTCTGAAAACATGGAATTTCAAGCAACCCTCTTCTTTAAATAGTCTTATATATTTTCTATCTGTTCACTTAGTAATTAAAATCACTGTTCACTGCTTTTTGCTCCTGTTAGCACAGCAGATCCAGCATAAAGAACACAGTGAGCTGGTTTCTGTTCCCTCCTGTTTATCACCACAGAATCATTTCCAGTCAGTTAAACCTTATGCAAAGCCACAGAAGACTACAGAATTGCACACATGTAATTGAGGACTTACTCTTGCTTGCAGGATCCTTGTTTTTTTGGTCATCCTACATGAGAAGAAAAAAATCCAGTTTGACCCCTACGTTCCACCTGAATTTGCAGGGCTGGCACATAGGAGAAAAAGGTTCCTTACTTGCTAACTGAGCACATTTGATAAGGAAGTAGCTGACACAGAATAAACATGGAGCCTGCATGCCATTTTTAGTCACTTTTCAAAGCAGAACTGCATTTAGAAGCAGAGGAAAGTTTGGCTTCTTTTACCAACAGAAGTAAGGCAACAAGTTGGTCAAATTATTAGAAGTTAGGATGGCAACTGCAGAAAGGCATAACTTAAGCCGAGACTTGTTTTGAGTTATTTACTTAATTTTGGCAAGTATTGCTTGGATTTACTGTGGCGGGCAATGTTTTCCTTCCATGCTTTAACAAATATATAAGGCATGAGGCAAATTCTCTCTGGGCTGCACAGCCGATCAATGTTTGCTCCATTTTCCCCATATGCACCCCACTCTCATTCATATAAATGGAGATGCCAAGTATGCAGGGAAAATAGCTGAAAGGCAGCTGCCATGAGGACTAAGAGATTAATTCAGCATTTAAATATTATTGTGTATTGGCACTGCCTTTTGATGAGCCTTTCATTAACAGCAGTTAAAACAGAGATAACATAAAGCAGCAGGGAGAACGAAGAGCTTCAGTATGAGGAATTATTTTTTCCCAACTGCACAAATTGAATCTGCGGTTGCCTCATTGAGTTTTTTCTTACATAGACTTTTTACATATATTTTTGTAGATAAATATCTGCAAGGTAATCTAATAGACAGAGAGTTGTCAGATTGTGCACTTTGGGCTCAGATTTTCCTCTGGTTCAATATTCTACCAAAAATTAAGAGCATCAGGACCTAAAGTATGTGCAGGATCCCATTTATGCTGTGAGAGAGGTGTTGTATTTTAAGTTCTTATTCAATTTATTCTGAAACCTGCAGGCACTTACTCAGGTTTTGTGTGTGTTTGTGTGAGAGAGATTCGTGATCATAATCGACATCATTGCTTTGGTTCTCAAAAGTCTGCGTTTCTGGCAGGGCTGCCTAAATTGTCTCATTATGAGCAGATAGTAACTAGCATGAAGAAGATAGCTGTGATAATTCTTAACAAACTAGTTAGCCTGGGCAGAGCACTACATTCACATAGCTCTACTGCTGCTGGGACTAAAAGTATGTAAATATACGTGTAGGGTCTTCCAAGATTTCCTTAGGGACACTTTATTCATGACACATTTACTCCTCCGTATATATTTATTGTTGGCAACAAAGAGAATGTTTCTTCTTTATCATCTGGCAAAGATGTTTCCTATTGTGCATAACCATAATGCGCACTGAGGAGAACTACGCAGTCCCTGCTGCCTGTAGATATCTTGACTGCTAATCCTGTCTATAATCTCTTTCACTTCACATACAAGATTAAAATTGGATACGGACCCAAAATGTAGCAATGCCTGACTGATCTCACATGCATGGACTCAAAATGACAAGCGCCGGGGTCCCTATACTGGGACATGGGACAGTCTCATCTCCTGGATATTTGGGAGCTGTATGGACTTGCCTCTTCTGGTTCTGGGACTGGGAAATTCTCAACAACTTTCTCCCTCTGAAGTCTGCAAATTGTAAGGTCAGCTTTGGATGCCTGAGTAATAGGAGAGCATTGCACTCTGTAGTGACAAGGCCATTTTAAATGCATCTAGTTCATGTGAAATTGGGCACAAATGTAAAACGAACTGGACTAACGATGATTGATATTAAATCTCACAGTCTTTTTTAGTGACCTTTGAGACCTACTTGAAATCAAAAGTGACTCAAAACCAAATCCCTAAAAGAGGAAAAGATTGTGGTCCAATTATCTTAAGTCTGAGGAACCTGACACTGACAATCAGTAGCTTGGTTTTTGCAAAGAGCTAGATTAAAAATGTGCGGACAAGATGCATTTAAGAGCTAGGTTGGCCAAAACCACCCGCTGTCTTTAACTGCTAGTGAGCAGGGTAACTGGCAGGCTGGTTTGACTGCATCATTTTACAAAGTGACTTCTTAAAACAAAGCTAACGAAATGTTTTACATACTCCTACATTCATTGGCATACAGAACAAGCCTGAGGCTTAGACTGCCTATTCCCCACAGATCACCTAATCTCACTCTGTGAGATTCCTTTTCAAAACATCTATTTTAACATTTTTTTCAAGCATTGGATAATATTAAAATGTACAAGTCTTTACTGTAGTACTATAATAATAAATTTGGAACACCAACAAAACTGATCTCTTCTACAAGCATTTTCTGCACAGCTCAGAATCAGTCACCCAGGAAAATACCCTAAAGACTTAAAGACTTTAGTGCAGTGACGATGTACGATCACAGAAATAATTTCTACATTTCTAGGGACCCAGAACCTTTAATGGCAATGCTTGACAAGACACAGTTAGACATTTCCAAGCTCCATGTTTAGGCAACACAAAAGGTGGGACTCATTTGCCTGCACATAGGTGTCCAGCGCCAGCTGAAATGCCCTAGGTTAAACTGGATCTGATCCATCTGATCTCTCTTGCTGTCCCAGAAGGACACAAGGCTCCATGTGGATGTTTCAGGCACCAGAAGGTGTCTTAAGTATGTGGGCAATTGAACTAAGCCCAAAGTTAAAAGAAAAATTATGCTTCTTTTAGCTTTTAAGACATATTTGGAAGAACGTGTATCATAATAGATGATATACTTTCCCTCTGCAGTACTAAAACCTACTGAAAGAGCTCCCCATGATGCTTAGTAACCCAATATTATTAGAATTAGTTTCCAGTCATATTTTCTTATTTGAACTCATCACAATGATGTCTGACTATTACTGCTTGTCTTGGTTTTGGCTGGGTTAGAGTTAATTTTCTTCCTAGTAGCTGGCATAGTGCTGTGTTTTGGATTTAGTAGGAGAAGAATGCTGATAACACACTGATGTTTTAGTTGTTGCTAAGTAGTGCTTACCCTAGTCAAGGACTTTCTTTTTCAGCTTCCCATGCTCTGCCAGGTGCACAAGAAACTGGGAGGGGGCACAGCCAAGATAGTTGATCCAAACTGACCAAAGGGCTATTCCATACCATATGACGTCATGCTCCATATCTAAACTGGGGGGAGTTGGCCAGGGGGCAGCGATCGCTGCTCGGGACTGGCTGGGCGTTGGTCAGTGGGTGGTGAGCGGTTACATCACTTGTTTTCTTTTCCCTGGGTTTTGTTTGTCTCTCTTGTTCTCCTTTTCATTGCAATTTTTATTACTACTACTACTATTATTATTTTATTCAGTTATTAAACTGTTCTTATCTCAACCCACGAGTTTTCTTACTCTTGCCCTTCCGATTCTCTCCCCCATCCCACCAGGGAGGGGAGTGAGCAAGTGGCTGTGTGGTGCTTCGTTGCTGACTGGGGCTAACCCACGACACTGCTGAACCATTGCAGTTTCACTGTGTCATAGCTGTGAGTTGGATCCATTGCTAGAGATGAACACAGCGCTTTACAGTAAGAGAACTCATTGGCATGAAAAGTTCATATTTGTGGGTGCCCAGCACACACTGGGACATATGCACGCATTTTGGTGCTGTATAGAGTGTCAATGATATTGCTAGAGTTCCATGCGTATCCTATGGACAATTCATCAATTACAGGGCTTGGATCCAACTTGAGAAAATGGTAATGTTATACTTTTGGGGCTCAGAGAAGTGAAAGTAGGGAACATAATAAAGCACATGGGTTTTTGCGTTAGTAAAATACATCTGGAAGGACTTGATTTATTTTATTTTTTAATGACTCTTTTTTAGAGGAGAAGACTAGCATTTATAGGTTTCAGAAAACAAGAAGGGAGTTATACGAGGAGATACTGGAGGCACTGCAGACAGGAGTTAGAGGGTTCTGAGAATATGGATCCACACGTAATTTCCTGTAATACTTCAGTTATCAGCAGAGCCAAAATCAGCCTTCATAGGTAAGGGGTCAGATTCAGCTCTGAGATCACTCCAGTCACACTAAGAATGGTTTTAGCCTTATGATTTTTGTTCTAACACCAGGTTTCTAGTCTATTCTGAGAATAGACACGCGTTCTGATAGCAGTAAAATGAGCAGAAAGACCAATGTGAAAGCTCTCTTTTACCTTACTTTTGCATACCATAAGCTTATGTGTTCTATTGCTAATTTAATTAGCAATTACCTTCTTCAGTGAAACCTCTTGTCTCCATGAGAATTTTTACATTTCCAGTAGCGAAGGTTTGTTACGCTGTTGGTGAAGACGTTGCGGTCCTGCCGGCTCTGAGCTGCAGGTGGCAGAGCTCGCCCAGCTAACAGCCTTCCCCTGCCTACACGCTAGCAGCACAAAAGAACTGCAGCCTTTCAGTCTTTCCATGCCTTTTGCATTTTAAAGAGAATTCAGTGGGACTCGAGTCTTGCAATACTTAGGTGGTGAGACTGACATAACCACCAGGCAGTTTCTTTAAAGCGGGAAACATACCTGGTCAGTACATGCTGGGCAGCCAAGTCCCAAAGTCTACCAAAAGAAGCAAGTTTTGAGAACTGTATCTTCCCATGGTTACCACTTATGTCTGTATAAGCAAAAGTTTCACTAACCACAATTAAAAAGATGGAATTATCTAAAATTTTCATGTAGATGACACTTAAAAATGTTAAATGTAACATCAGTTTTTCTGACTGAAACCAGCAAGCAACCTGACAGCGATGAGCGTGTTCCCTGAAGTTTTACTGAAATTTAGTTTTCAGTCTTTCATGTTTGAAACTTCTCCTGGTTGAATGCCTGTATTAATCACTTGAAAACTATAGGAACTGTTGCATAGTCAGAGCTCACAGAGATTTACAACCCCTCCTAAAAGTGACAAAAAACATTTGAATGGGAGTATTAGTCACTGTCTAATGTTCAGGTTGACAGTGAAGGTATACCTGGAATACACTGTGCAGCCTTGAAGGGGTTCAGTGCTTTCCTTTAGAGCTAATTTTTTATCCTCCACAAAGATTTTGAGTTATTAACTAACAAATCTGAACACAATGACATTTTATTTCTATGTTGAAATGCAGTCTTCCCTCTCCATGCCCTGTACATGCTCTAGAGAGAACGGCTCCAGTTAACGCTGCCAGTGAAATTCTGGCCCCAATGCGTTTCCCTGGGAAAGGTCTCATTGACTTCAGTGGGGCAGGATTTCTGAAAAGAACTGAAATATCTCTGCATGCTGTTTTATGGACATCCACAGATAAATATTTCCAGAGGTCCATGATATGTTACTGATACGTCTGTGATGAGGAAGGGGCCACATTATGGATATTTTTTCAGCCCCTTATAGTGAAAGAGCTATACCTGAAAGTCTGACTTCCAGGAGTGGTGTCAAAGCCCTGTACAAGTGCCCTGCACTCCCAGCAGTATGGCACTGAACAGTAATGCTTTGCTGCAGTCCTCAATACGGTTCATGCTTTGGTGTTAGAAATAGGGAAGGCTTATAGCCGAGTTTAAATTTCTCTGCTCATGCTTGTTTTTCAAAATTAATGTAAGTATCATTCCTCTGCAGAACAGAGGGAGGACTGAAAATTTCCTAGGAACATATTGCTGCTTCTTTCACTGGCCGGCTTGCAATTCACTGCTGAAAATAGCTTGTGTTTTTCAAGAATCACATGTGAATACAGAACATTTTCATCTTAAAAGCCGTCTTTGTTTTCCATTAAAAACATGGAGATATAAATGAGAAATGTTTTGGGTTTTTTGTGAACCAAAAGAAATGAGGGCTTTTTTTACATACTTGTTTTTCTGGAGGGGATTGCTTTTGCTTTGTTCTAAGCTCTTGCCCAGTATGTCAAGTCAAATATAAGTCTCTTCTATCAGTGTGTTTCAGTGGATCAACTCTATCCATGCTCCTTCCCTGCATGGTAAACTTTAAGCCAAAATAAGTGGTTTTGAGATTCCCATCACTCAACATACTAGTCTGCTACCTGCTTTCACTTTTTGAAGAGCCACTGTACACTCCTGCTGAGATGTGGACACTAATAAGAAATGTTCATTGTACATCCCATGTAATGATACACGTGGAATAAATAAATGATCAATTTTGAAATTTTGCAGTACTTAGTGTAGCAAGCAGCAAATTCAGTAACCCCTTTGATTTAAATTATAAAAGTAGTTATTTTAACCTGACTATTCAAAATCCAGTCTGCACAGGCTCATTTATTTTAGTGAAACCTTAGATGATCTTTGGGACAGAATGAAAAGGCAGTTCTTAACCCCAATAGCTTAAGTAGTCCAATACCATAGAGTAATCCCTGACTTGTTTACCGTGACTACTATTCTCTCTGTATTTCCAATTCCTTCTGTGCCAAAGATTTTTAAATTGGCAGCGTATAAGCAGATTGAAGTCCTTGGTTTTGCTGCATAGGTAGGGAACAATATGAGCTTTTGGTATCCAGAAGGAGGTCGGAAACTGCTTGGAAATATGGTATAGGCACATTTACTGTATTTGATCCTAAATTAAATACATTTGCTTTAAACAGATAGTAATGAAAAGGTTTAAAAACTATCACTGAAATTTCTTTCTTTAGGCTGTGACTTAAAATCTCATTGAGATGAATGTGATTGCACCTCTCAAAGAAATTGTTTTAGACTAGTTCAGGGCTCAGCAAGATAGCACTGCATCAGCTTGAACTTGGCTCATATTTTAAGTACGTCTCCAAAACCATATGGAGTCAATACTTTGTGTTAGCTTTAAAAAATGCAGAAACTCGTTCTGCAGCACAATACCATAGCAAGAGCAGATTCTGGGACAAATTCCATAACCTGAGATTTACTGGGTCTGCGATATACTTAATAGCCATCACTCCAACCATCACTCCATGTTTTGTGACTACTCACCATGTGAGTCAAGAAATAATTACACTTGCAATCACCTAAGAAGTCAGGAATTAGAATTTCCAGCTTAACACTTGCAATATTAATGATCATTAGCATCTACAGTTTATTATTTATTATTTATACAATGCCAGAGATATACACGGAATTTTTACAAACTACTGAGCCCCTTGTTCTGAAGAGATTCCTATTGCAACTAGATAAGAGGGAAATACTAAGCCAGGAGTAATTTGGCAACAGTAAGGTATGCACATGAAAACAACAATTTTATGTAGCTATCTACCAGTCCCTTGAGGACTACTGATATATATTTAAATGGTTCTCACATGTTGTCACTTGAAAATATGGCTGTTTTGCTATGCAGATTGCCTGCTGCACATTAAGCAAAATGTCATTCATTTCATTGATATTTTGGTTATTTAGGAAACAATATAAGATCAATTCTGCCACAAGGCTCCTGGAATTCACTGTTTCTTTCCTGTGTGTTGCCAACCTTGCAAGATGCAGTGGGATGACATGCAACTACTGAAGCTCCATGCTGGATTTACTAGTAAATACTCAGCACTCCGTAATGTTTATTCATCCTATGCTCTGCCCTGAATGCCAGTCTAGGACTCTCCAGCTTCTCACTAACACCCAGAGGTAGCAAATGATTTCTCAATAATGCAGTATTCAGCTGCTCAATTGCTCCCAAGCTACATAGCTCATCATGTTTTTACACTGCTCTGTATCTGCAGCCATTTCAATTCCCAGCAACAGTGAGAATGGAAAGAAGCAGCATTCATTTAAGGTAAGGCTAAGCTTAAAAAAAAAGCATTTTTCCAGGCAAATACTATGAGTGGGTAGGAAACAGAAACAGTTCTTAACACAGCACAGCAGCTAATTCTCATTAGTGTGTTGGACCCCTATCTAATTTCTTTCTCTCTCTCTCCTTCCCTCTTTTTTTTCTTTTAACATATCAGCTAGCTAACAGCTTCCACCAGTGCCCTCTCCTCCACGCGCTCTGGAGCAATGCAGGTGAGTATGGAAACTTTGCTGGCTCTCATGGCCATTAATTCTGCACTTCTGTGTGGTGGCATCAGTGACAGCATCAAAACCATGCGCCTGGTCAGCAAGGAACCCAACCTCCTTTACAAATCAAAAAGCTTCTCCCTCCTTCCCTGCTCCTCACTCCCTGCAGTGTGCCCATACTAGTGAAAGGGCTCCAGGTTCAACACTTCTGTAACCAGAAAAGCATTCCTGTAAACTTCCTTGTGCTTGCAGAACTGCTGCTGAAATGCTTTGCAGACAGCTGAGCACACTATTCCCTGAGGAGAACCTCATCTGAGGGCCTCCTTAGCATTCATATTGTACCAAACTAAGCATTTCTTACACTGGACATGAGCAGTCTTAGTGACGTCTTCAGTTTATATGGTATGAACGGTGTGAAGCACCTTTGAGATGCCGTGTAATGAATGCTGAACTGGACAGATGTGCTCTCCTTTCCCCATCTGAGGGGAAGAACTCATGCTGGAGTTGCATTTGTGGAGACGAGTTTGACATCTGCCTTATTTAGTTATCACTTTGGCAGTACGCTCATCATTACAGCATGTGCTGGAATGAATTCTGTTTCACAATACTCTTAAGCGTTAAAAGAAATGTTTTAGGCCTCCCAGTCATTGCTGTAAGTATTTGATAACCCTGTCCCCTCAGACTTTTTGAAAAAGTAGCTTTTTTACTTTCCTTGTGATTTTGCTTAATCTTTCTATTTAGATCTATAGCTTATGGGTTTAGAAAGGAGCTCTATTGTTTGTATTTTTGCTTCTCTCTTTGGAGTTTTAATACTGTCTTCTAACAGATTTATATTTTTTGGACTCTTTACAAGAACTTTGCAATTTTAAATTATTCACTTTTCCTCTCATTACCCAGCCATTAAAAGAACGTCCTTTCAGTAAATACCCTTTTTCCTATTCACCCTCTGTACAATGGGGAGATGTTTTGAAAAACCCTTCCTTCAACAGCATCACACAAGTCTTATGAGCTTTTAATATTGTTTGCACCAGCTGGACCCATGCCTCTTCCTACTTCCTACACCAAAGTGAACAGTGAAGGTTATCTGGTGCCTATCCTTTTCCCCTGATGACAAATCAGGCAAAGTAAGGGCAGTTGGTTTCAATAACACAAGTAGACATTCCTGGAATCCCAATGGCAGAGGCAAACTGCATCCAGTTGCTGTATGTATTTTCAGCTAAGGAAAACAAAAGGACTTGCAGGAGAAGTCTCATCTTCCTCCTGATGGGCTTAGTTCTGAAGGCTGTGAAAACCCATAATCTGAATAATTCACCATGTAACTCTTCCTTATGGACCTCCTGGTGCAATCTGGGCTCATCCAAAGTATAGAGATTGTTCGGTGTTTTCTGCAATGAGGTTGACCTGCTTGAGCCTTCTCCTTGAGCAGAAATGCTAACTGCAGAAAAGGATCATTACATCAAATCACAAGCCCGCATCAGAACAAAAAGTCTTGCACAGCCCATCATATTGCGTGATTCTTCTCTCACAACTATCTGTATATTCAATGATCAATAGGTAAGATTTGTGTCTTACACATCTCAGATCAGAATTAAGCTCTTAAATGATTTTGAGAGAGACCATAAAATTTACCTTTGTAATTTAATTTAACTTTAGTGTTAAGTTAAATTGCAAAGTGCATCATGTTGACTGCATGATATGATCCTTTATACTGCACTTGGTATTGTACTGAATATCAATTTCAGAGAGCTTGTCAGGAGAAAATTAAATTTCAATGTAAATCGGAACAGATTCATTGATTTCAGCCTATACTGGATTTGGATAGAGTTCCACCATTATGTGGGGGTTAAGGCTGGTCTGCAGTAATTAAGAGGAAGAACTAAGCACTTTGGACCAAATATTTTTTACTTGAGCCTTGTCCTGTGAACTAACGTCTCCTTTTTTACATCCAATTATAGGTTATGAATTGACACAGAAACCCAATAGCTGTTGTTTTACCTCACTGTGTTTCAGTGGCCTGGTGTAAAGCACGTGACATTTGAAAGCTTTCTTAATTTCATTTTCTCTAGATAGTTCAAAAATCATACAGCTTACAATTTATTCTCATTTCATTGTTACTGCCTCTGCTCCTAACACAATCGCCAATTTTATTTCTTACACAGTACCGAGTTAAGAACAAAACAAGGGTGATTTGGAGACTGTTGTGCACTTCAAAAGAGGTTAGTTCCTCTCTTATTCTTTGCCAAGTGCAGATATTTAACAATCAGAATTCCTTAATAATCCACCACCACAGCCAGTCCAAACAGTATCTTTAGGAAACAGCATCGGAAAGGTCTATTTCCCTGTTTGCCATCTCCCATCACTATCACGTGTGATGTTGCTGCATGACATTTCCTTCCTCTCTATTTCTCCAAAGGCAAACAAGCTACTATTCAGCAGTTCTGAGTCAAATCCTAACACCTGATATTTCTGATATGCAAACTGTTAGCTTTTTCTATTTGTGCAACAATGAGACCTTATCAGTTTTGCCGCTTTTCATTTTGACTATGAAATGCATCCACTATCACTCTTCACCTGTGTCCCTGGCAGCTCCCTTAGGTTCAGATGGAATCCGGTATGTTGTTTGTTTTGTTCAAACTACTGCTGATCCAAACCAAATCACAGCATTATAAAAAAAGATCAAGAGTGTAGGGACTGCATTTGAATGCTGACAATTTTTACTGTGCAGCTGTATTACAACTTGGAAATAAGTTTAGGAATCTTTTCATGGTGAAGTGGTCTGGAGACAGCAAATGCTGCCTTAAAGATACCGAAAGCAGAACAATAGGAGAGGCTATGACTGGCCAAAATACAAGTCTAAAAATTTAGTGGTGTGGTTGAAGTTATAGTTTAGTGTATGGTTTTTTGAGGATACTCCAAAATATGTGCCACAGATGAAGACACTCTTCATACTGAAAAATAAACCATCACCTTCACCTTTGATTTTACAAATTCACTTTTGTACGTTGCACTATTTTCAGGTTTTCTTGTACAAAAAATCAGCTTTCCTTTGTACAAGATACACATGAAGATTCATACATACTGAGGCAATACCACAACTATGATTCATCCTTCAGACTAACGTGCACATAGCAACTCTAATCTTATTTACAACCATGCAAAAAGAAAGCTTTTTCCAGAGTATAAGCAGCTAGCTCTTCTGTGTCATGAATCTCTTCCCCCGTCCATATAAAATCCTCTTGTTTCTATACTGCAGCTCAAGCACAAATGCAGTGTTTTTCACATAACCAGTTCTATTTTTAGCCTGAATTGTAGGAAGTCTGCAGCATTAATAAATGGAAGAGAAGTACAGAACTACACCGCATGGTAATGTGCCAATGCAAAAGCTAGCTTGGCCTTTAGCCAATGAACTGTGGTTAGATGTTAGAGCAATGAAAGTAAAAACACCACTTATAATGGAATGATTAATAAGCTGACAAACTTCCCTGCATTTATTTCATACTTTTTGAATGCCAACCTTATTAATACCAACATATTTTCTATTTTATTAGTGACATCTCTCAGCCTGAAGCATAGAGAGATATATATATATATTTTTATATATGCAACTGAGGTTTGCTTAATTCTGTGTTCAAATAGAAAGGAACAATATAAGAAGCAGATGATACTTCACAGTGCAGAGCTTTACATAGGAAAAAAGGAATAAGGAAGGAGCTTTTATTTATAAACTAATAAAGCAACTCCACTAGACACTAAACCCATTGTTTCATGATTTTCTCTCTGATTGACTCTGCAATTCCCTTGTTTGGTACCAAAATTATGAAAGCAAAAATCCTCCAGAGCCATTACACAGAGGACAAAAGTTCACAGTTCTTACAGGGACAGTGTCTTCTGTAATCTCTCCACTTCTTGCCCAATCCACAAAACTTGTCCCAGCACTGTTACGCTGTGGACAGATGGATGTTTATACAAAAGACCTTGTGCCTCAATAAAATTCCATTTCAGGGTTATATAAAAACAGCAATTACTGGAAAATGGAACTTTTTAATTAAACCTATTCGAAGAAAGTAGGGATTAATGACTTTAAAGTAGAGAGTATTTAATGCTTGCAGTCATAGATCATCCACTAGTGAAGCTATATTATCACCATCAGGCCATGATGCTTTTAAGTATTGATAGTGTGTGTGTTAATAATGCCTAAACTGTTTTTGTAACAATATAATTAGTAACACAACTAATGTATACTATACCTATAATTAAAATAATGTTTTAATAAACTTAATTCACAGCAACATCCTCAAAATAAATAAGGATACACTTCAGATCACCCTAGTTTCCTTTGGCCCAGTGAATTGTGGATAAGCTACATTTTGAATCTTTTTAGTAATGCTAATATAGTAGGGGATGATTCCTGATAATTGCCCCAGAAAATGTAATAACTGCCCATCTGATTCTCTGATTTGTAGGCAGGAAGGAAGTTATTACTTTGCACTTCAATTAAATACAGACAATAAAACATGGGCAAAATTATTTACTGGTTCTGAAATTGTGCCTGCACAGATCAGAGCCTGGGTTGTTCTCATCTTAAAAATGAAGCTCTAACTCTGTACTTCACATGGATCAAATACTATATGGTGAGTACAGAAACCCACACACAAAAGTCAAAAGAGAAAAAAAACCCCAAACACCAACATTAGGTTTGTTTTTCTGTTAAGAATTCTATTCAGGTACAGTAAAATCAATACTTTTCCTCTGACTGTACACAGTGTACTCGAGCTGTTCTGTCAGGATCTATACAAAAAACAGAGATGGGATTTAAGGTGGGTGGATCTGACAGTCAGGTGGAGGTATAGCACACCGGCACATGCGGCCCCCGCTTCCCAGAACGACTGCATCTCGCAGCGCTGTGGGGGCATCATGTGCGGCAATGGCACCACCTTACACCACCCGCTCACACAAGTGCTCGGTGGTCTGTTGGTGCTGCAGAGGCGGTCCCTGGGGAAACACATCTCATGTCCCCCCTGAGAGGGAAAGTGCCACGACATGGCGGCCGTGGCCAGATGGGGACAGTCCAGCCTCTTCCCACCCCCCCGCACTGCAGCATAGCATAGACAGAAAGATGGAGAAGTACCAACCAAACTGACAGTCACTACACACTTAGAAAAATCAGATTGCCCAATCTGCCTGGTATCTTAATAAATTAGATACTGGATCATTCAACTGCCTTACATGATGCTGTACCTCAACTTGACCTCCCCGGCAGTAATCTTCTGTGACGTGAAATGACTAAGATCGGTGCTCCCTCTTTCCCCATGTATGTAAAGAAGTGAGCTAAAAAGCAAATAGGAAAAAACAATCTTCTTAACTCTTTCCCTGCTTCTCTTTTTCCACTCCCCAGTCTTTTACAAGCCCATCCTGCAGTAGTTCCTGAGATGCACCAGCACCATCACATGCTAGTTGGTGTGGCTGCTGTCTGGTCTTGTATTGGGTTTGTGTGGCCATGTTTTTGTAGCGGGGGGGCTACAGGGGTGGCTTCTGTGAGAAGCTGCTAGAAGCTTCCCCAATGTCTGATACAGCCAATGCCAGCCAGCTCCAAGACAGACCCGCAGCTGGCCAAGGCCGAGCCCATCAGTGACAGTGGCAGCGCCTCTGGGATAACATATTTAAGAAGGGGAAAAAGTTATTGTGCAACAGCAACAGCAGCCAGAGAGAGGAGTGAGAACATGGGAGAGGAACAACTATGCAGACACCAAGGTCAATGAAGAAGGAGGGGGAGGAGGTGCTCCAGGTGCCAGAGCAGAGATTCCCCTGCAGCCTGTGGTGAAGACCATGGTGAGGCTTCCATGGAGGTCCATGCAGCCTGTGGAGGACCCCACGCCGGAGCAGGTGGATGCCTGAAGGAGGCTGTGACCCCATGGGAAGCCCACGCTGGAGTAGGCTCCTGGCAGGACCAGTGACACCGTGGAGAGAGGAGCCCACTCTGGAGCAGGTTTGCTGGCAGGACTTGTGACCCCGTAGGGGACCCACGCTGGAGCAGTTTGTGAAGAACTGCAGCCCATGGGAAGGCCTCACGTTGCAGAAGTTCATGGAGGACTGTCTCCCGTGGAGGGGACGCCATGCTGGAGCAGGGGAAGAACGTGAGGAGTCCTCCCCCCTGCGGGGGAAGGAGCGGCAGAGACAGCGTGTGATGAACTGACCACAACCCCCATT
>VYZW01061633.1:1542-17028 GCA_013401315.1 Balaeniceps rex | reverse complement strand
ATATGGGTGGGGATGGCGATAGGGATATGGGTGGGGATGGCGATATGGGTGGGGATGGGGATGAAGGTGGGGATATGGGTGGGGATGGAGATATGGATGGGGATGGAGATATGGGTGGGGATGGGGATTTTGCAGTTGGCCTGAGAGATGTCAAGGCTGAATCCCCAGTCCTGAAAATACTAACGAGTCCCTTAACCTGATTTGGAAATCCAAGCCCCAAGGGGTGGAAAAGGAAGCGGCAGAGGCAGCTGGGGCGCCCCACAGCCCCCACCGGGGTGGTGAGGCTGGTGGGCTCCTGCCATCGCCGTCCGTGGGTGCAGGCATGTCCCAAGGGAGGGGGTCTGGGATACTGAACCAAAACAGCGGGTCAAGCCCAGCTGGCCAGGGAGGTGGCTCCTAGTTCCATAGGTGACGCTGGCAATGCTCAACAGCCTGTGGGAGAGATGGGGATGGATGACAGGGGGAGGCAGGGACCCCCAGCACCCTGCCGACCCAGGGGACATGGCCGACACTTACGTGGCACTCGACAGCCGTGGCCATGTTCTTGCACCAGTAGTGTGGGCCCCAGGCGCAGGGGTCTGAGCCCAGGAGATCCTCCTCAGCTGAATCACAGGCTTTTATTTTCTGCATTGAGAAGGAAAAAGGTGGGAGGGGGAGAAAAAAAAAAAAAACACCCCATGAGCACCCTTTCACCCCACTGCCCCTCTGCCAGCCCCCCCAGGCTTGGCCGAAAGAGGCCCATCTCAGTCCAGGCCGCCCCAGGGAGCGGGTGCAGCTCCCACGGCACGGGGACACTTACGGTGCAGACGAAGGTGGGGTCCATCATCTGCACGAGGAGCCGCATGGCCTCCGGCTCGTACTGCACCACGAGTGCCTCGCACTGGGAAGGAGAGAGGGGGTGAGCCTGGTGCAGGGGAGTTGGGGGGTCCCCACCGGGTTGGGTGCTCCCCCCCGTCTCACCTTGCTGGTGAGCGGCGTGGGCAGCAGCTCGCAGCCCTTCTCCAGCACATCGCCCAGCTCCGCCAACGTCTCATTCTTCAGCAACTCGTTATCGAAGTAGGTGATGACGATCTGGCAGACGTTGCAGAAAGCGCCCACGCCCACCGCCGGCTGCTCCAGCGCGGCAGCCCCTGCGGGACACGGGGGGGCCGTTAGCACCCCCCCATCATAGAATCATAGAATGCTTTGGGTTGGAAGGGACCTTTAGAGGTCGTCTAGTCCAACCCCCCTGTGCAGTGAGCAGGGACATCATCAACTAGATCAGGTTGCTCAGAGCCCCGTCCAACCTGACCTTGAATGTTTCCAGGGATGGGGCCTCCACTACCTCCCTGGGCAACCTGTTCCAGTGCTTCACCACCCTCATCACAAAAAATTTCTTCCTTCTATCTAGCCTAAATCTCCCCTCCTTTAGTTTAAAACCATTAGTCCTTGTCCTGTCACCACAGGCCTTGCTAAAAAGACTGTCCCCATCTTTCCTATAGGCCCCCTTTAAGTACTGAAAGGCCGCACTAAGGTCTCCCCGGGGCCTTCTCTTCTCCAGGCTGAACAGCCCCAACTCTCTCAGCCTGTCCTCGTAGCAGAGGTGCTCCATCACTCCGCTCCCTGGGGTCCGGGTGTCTGGGTGCCACCCAGGTACCCCCCAGCTCACCTCGGTGGGCGTCCCCGCTCCGGGGGCAGCAGTGCAGCATGGTGCAGATGGCCGCTGGGTCGGTGGCCTCCAGCAGCATGATGACCACAGCTTTGCCGTAGGAGTCGACGAAGTCCTTGCACTGCCCGATGATGCCGTGGGGCAGCATGTAGCACACCTTCTCGATGTCGTTCACCAGTTGCTCCTGCCGGGAGAAGGCAGGTGGAAGGATGGGGAGACCCCCCCCTCCTTGCTGCCCCCCTCTCCCTGCCCCTCCACCCCCGGACCGCAGCAGCAGGGCTCACCTCCGTCACGTTGTTCTCCAGGAGGCTCTCGGCCGCCTTCACGGCGAACTGGCACATCTCGCACAGCGGCGTGGTCCCCTCCCCGTCCTGCTGGGACAAGGCAGCGGGACGCGTGCTGAGCCCCCCCAGAGCCACCCCCATCCTGCCCAGCCATCAACCCCCGCGAAAGACATTCCCCACCTTGGAAAAATGGAGATGCTTGACAGGAAAAAAAGCAAAATACATCTCCCCTTTCCCGGCGTTTGTGTTTTAAGGAGCACGGCAGAGTGGGGGGGTCCCCGCTTACCCCCAGCTTGCTCAGGACCTGCGTCACCTTCTCCGTAAGCAGTGTGTGGAGGGGCAGCACCGAGGCAGAGGAGCAGAGTCCCAGCTGGCCACACAGCTCCAGCGGGTCCTGGGGAGAGATGTCCTGAACCAGGCGGGCATCACCCCCCGGGAGGGTGAGCCTGTGCCCCCCTTCCCCATGGAGGGTGATTTCAGCCTGTCGGGGTGCAAGTCTCGCTTACCTCAGCCTGCTGCCAGTGGAGAGACCAGAAAATGGCAAGAAAAAGAAAATAAATAAAAAAGAATTACTGCAGTTGCAAGCCAGAGAGAGGGGAAAAATATTTAAAAGTTTATAGGAATATAAAGCAGCAGGATTAATTAAAAAAAATGAGAGCAGGGCCCTGCTTCTGCCAACAATGTCCCCTTGCCTGTGCTGCTTGGCCTCCCCACCGGTGCCCACCAGCCCTCGGCAGCCCTGGGGAGCTGCTCACCCGCTTACCAAGTGCCGGAGCAGCTGGGCGGCCATGTCCACATACTTGGCCAGGTAATGCTTGCACTGTGCAGGGAGACACGGCATCAGCACCCAAGGGGGGACACCCCACCACCCCACCTCCTGCCCGACATCGGGGAGGAGGGGGAAGCCCAGCAGGATGCCGTCACCCTTACCCACTGTGCCAGGTTGGGTGCCAGGTCCTCGCACACCCGCTCAGCGCGGGCCACCAGCACCTTGGTGAAGGTGGCATCGGTCCCCAGCTCCAGCTGCATGGCCGCCACCAGCTGCAGGCATTGCCCGCACACCTCTTCCGTCTCCTGCAGGACAACACGGGCAGGGACACATCAGTACCCTCCCAAATAAAACTGAGCCCCCCACTCCTGGATTTCGTAGAATCATTAAGGTTAGAAAAGACCCCTAGGATCATCTAGCCCAACCGTCAACCCAACACCACCATGCCTACTATACCATGTCCCAAAGTGCCACGTCTACACATTTTTTGAATACCTCCAGGGATAGGGACACTTCAGTACCCTCCCAAACAAAACTGAGCCCCCCACTCCTGGATTTCATAGAATCATAGAATCATTAAGGTTGGAAAAGACCTCTAAGATCATCTGGTCCAACCATCAACCCAACACCACCATGCCTACTATACCATGTCCTGAAGTGCCACGTCTACACATTTTTTTGAACACCCCCAGGGATGGTGGCTCCACCACCTCTCTGGGCAGCCTGTTCCAATGCTTGGCCACTCTTTCAGTAAAGAAATTTTTCCTAATATCCAGTCTAAACCTCCCCTGACGCAACTTGAGGCCATTTCCTTGCAGGGCTGGGGTTTAAACGCCGGTCACAACCTGGCACAGCTTTTTGGCCAGCACCTCTCTGGTCCGTCCGTCCCCCGGATCCTGCAATATCCCAGCCCCGAATTGGTGACACCCCTAATTTCATCCATGCAATATTTTTTAATATTTTTTTTAATTATTTTTAAATAGGTGATGCTTAGGTGATTCTTGCCCTTGAGCAGCATCAATGGTATTCGCGCCTGTGCCACAGTACCTGGGCCTCGCTGTGAGGCAGGTCCTGAGGATGGAGCAGGAGGGGCACGTTGGCCATGAAGGGGGCAACCAGGTCAGCGAAGTCCTGAGCAGGGCCCACGGGGGCCGGTGGTGGCTTCTGGAACTTCAGGGCCCCCGTGGGGCTCTCCCAGGGCTGGCACAGCTTGATGGTCCCACACACCACCTTTGGGTCCGACTGGGGGAGCAGAAGGGTGGTGGCTTGGGGCTGTGTCTGCCCCATCACCCCACTCCCCCCCCCATCCCTGGGTCATTTCCATCCCCATCTCCATCTTGCAAAGGTTTTGTCCCAGGCTCCAAGAGCCCCCCCTTGTCCTGCAAGCCCCCAAGACATCCCAAACCATGGAGAAATGCAAACTCAGGGGGGTTCCCCCCCCACCAGTTACCAGCACTCGCTTGCCCAGCTGGACAAGGATGAGGATGCCGGTGTCCACCATCCTCTTGCACTTGACGGACCAGTCCTGGAAGGGCAGGTACTGGCATTTCTTATCCAAGAAGAGCCGCAGCTTTTCCTAGGTGACAAGGAGAAAGCTCAGGGCCAGGCTGGCCCTGTGGTGTAGGGGGGGACACGCCAGCCCCACATCCCCCCCGGCCATGACCCACCTCGGTGCAGTTGTCCTGCAGGATCCTGCCCATCACGGAGACCGCTACCTGGCACAGGTGACACGGGATCCCCTTCTGCTGAGAGAGGGGACGCATGGGGATGCTGCCACAGCACCCAGACCTCACGCTTGCTCCCCCAAATCCCACTTCTCCACTACAAAACACCCCACCAAGGGGCACCTGGGGACATCCCGGGGTACCCACTCATTTTTGCCACCCACCCTGCAGACTCCCAGTCCTACGTGAGCCCCCCAGTTAGGCAGCCTTGCTGGCTTACGTGTTGCTGCTTGAGAGCATCAGCGGATGCTCCACTGGGTGCCCAACATCGGGGCGGCCAGGCTGGGATTCTCCCCCCAGCACCACATTTTTGGGGCAGGATGGGTGCAGCCCTCCATCACCCTGCATCCCCTCTGCTCCCGGCGTGGTTACCCCCAGGGCCTGGTCCCAGACAGTGATCTGGCAGAGCTGCAGCACCCCACACTTGGCCGCCGTCACCACGTCGCGGCACCAGTCCTCCGGCCGCTCGCTGCACTCGTGGAGGGGGCTGGCCACGGCTGTGGGGGGAGAGAGGAGACCATCAGCCCCCAGGGCACCCCGAGACCAGCTCCTGCACCACACCAACCCAGCACCCCAACCCCAGCCCTGCCCCGCGAGCCGAGGGCGATGCTCCTCACCCTCCTGCCGTGATTCACCCTCAGCTTTCGCAATGGTGGGGGGGTTGTTGGGTTTTATAAATTATTTTTTAAGCCCAGCAAAGGCCAGCTTTGCTGGGCCACTGCACGCTGCCAGCTTTTCCAACGGGATGTCGCAGCAGCTTTGGGCCAGCGTCAAAAGCAGAGCTAATTTGGGGGATCATCCTCAGCCTCATGGCACCCTTCCACGTGCTGGGGAGGCAGCCGCTTATAAAAACAGCAATAAATCTTGCAAAATGAGCAAACCAGGGGTGCCAGCGCTCAGCCCCACGCAGCAGCCGGTTAGCTGCGCCGCGGCTCCCGGCAATGATTGAGCAACCCCAGTTTTGGGAGGTTGTTTTTTTTTTCATTTCCTCCCAATGACAGCATTTTCTCCTGGCTTCAAATCCCCGACGCGGCAGCAGCGGCATCACCCGGCCCGGCCGCTCGGGCAGCGCGGTGGCGTGGCGCAACGCCTGCGGTTTGATTGCCACCTTGGCGCGTCAGGATTCATTCGCGATGGGGCGAGCGTTTATTCCCACCGGGGGCTGCGCCCACCCAGGATGCAGCTGGGGAGGCAGCGAGGACCCCAAGCCCTTTGCTGCCCTGCTTTGGCTGGGAGCTGCTCCGGGAAGTCAGGGGGCACATGGGGAGTGGCTCATGGGGAACAGCACATGGACAGACCCCGCTGCATACTCTCTTGCGGCTGGCCTTTCTCAGCAAAGCGCAACGCCTCTCAGAGCATTTGCGCCCAGCTTTTACCACCCAGCCCTGGCCGTATGATTTCGCTTAGCAGGAATAAAGCCAAAGGCAGAAACTGCTCATTCCACCCACCCTGTCCTTATCAGGTTTCTCCCCAAAAGCTGTTTTTCCTGCATGCCAGATTCTGGCAACACCTTCGGCTTCCCCACAGGACGTGTCGGGGCAGCGGCTCAAGATGCCCGGGGCCACCCCGGCGAGTCCCCAGGGTTGGGAACTGCGGGCAGGGGGCTCCCGAGCCCCCCACCAGCCCTGCCTCCTCCCAAAAGCGCTGGGGCAGCTTGGCGGGTGCTGGGTGGCATTCCAGCCCTGATTACTCCATCGGGCTGATGGCATCACCAGGGCAGGAGCGAGCCCTGGGGCAGGGCGAGTCCCCCCAGTTTTCCATGCACAGCTTCCCACGCACACCTCCAGCAGCACGATGCCGCCGTCACCGCATCAGCTGAGAGAGAGATATTTATTTTTTTAACCCTGGCGCTAGCATCAGGGCAAACAGGAATGGCAAGTCAGTAGAAGCATTAAGGGGCAGCACCAAAAAAAAAAAGAGGAGGAGAGGGGAGGCAACAGCCCACAGGTTTTTTCTGAGCTGGTCCTGCCTGACCCACGGACACGAGCATCTCTCGCAGCCTCGTGCTGGAGACTGGACCAGCGACGTAAGGATGCTGCCGGCAATGGCACAGGGGGATTTCACTGGTCTAAAGGACACCAGTGGTGTGGACCGGCACCTTTCTGGCTCAAGGTGGCTCTCAGCTTGGCGCTTACTCCTCGCTCTGCTCAAGCTGAAACTCAGGCAATGAGTGTTGGGCCAGAAAAATAATTAATAACAATAATAACGCCCATCTGCTGAGAGCAGAGGGAGCTTCCCCAGGTGGAAAGCATCGCCACGGGGCAAGCAACGGGAGCAACCCGTGCCCCATGAGCTCTCCTCCACGTTTCAAAGCCATGCCGGAGCCACCTCGTGCTGAGGGGCACCCAGGCAGCAGGACATCGGACGATGCCATCTTCAGCAAAGCCCCGGCACGGAGCGGGGGGCGATGCAGGGATGCTCCTGTGCTGCCGCAGTGGCCCCGGGCTAGCCGGTGCTGCCCCATCCCCAGCTGCCAGGCCCCCAGGGCGGGGTGGGCTTTGCTCAGGGGAATCCAGCACCGAGCTTCAGCTCTAGCAGGGCTGTGCTGGCATCACACGGAACCCCGGAGCATGCTGGCCGAGCCGGCAGAGCCTGGTGAGCAGGTTGTGACGTAAACCCCAGGGGTGGCAGCGTGGGCCCCGGTGCCCCAGTTCCTGGCTGGGCGCACACCCCTGTTACGGCAAAACCCATAAATACACTCTTCCCAGCACCAAAATCCTTCTCAAAGGTGTCCAGTGGCCCCCAGTCCTGCAGCCACCCCCAGCCACGCTGTGCCATGCAGCCAAGCCGCTGCAAGAGCAAGCGCTGGCTTCCAGGGCAGGCGTTGCCCGAAAGACAGACGTGCCGAGCGCAGGTGAACTTTCCTGCTCTGCCTGTTGCTGGCTGGAGCATCTCGGCATGTCCCCCCCACCGTCAGGCCACGCATGCGCAGTCATGACTCCTCCACCGCAAAGCTGGTGCCTGGGCAGGTCATGTCAGAGGAGCCCGACGGTCCAAGCCTGGGGTAATTAGGGCACAAAAGGGGTTCTTCCCTCTAAAAGGGTTTTTTTTGCCTACAACAGCAGGGATCTGTGGTTTCCCCAGGGAAACTCCCCCTGGAATAAGTGATTTCCCCTCAAGCAAGGACCAGGGGTCAGAAATAGGCTCTTCCCAACTTGTTTCCTGGGGATAGGCAGGGGATGAGCCAGGTATCACTTTCTCACTCTTATTGGGGAGATACCTAGCAGACAGCAGCATAAGCTCATCCACAGGTAGGATTTCCTTACAGATATCCAAAGCCCTGGTGATGAGAGGTCTCCAGAGGTGCTCAGGGCCGCAGCACTGCACCCCATCACCCTACCTGGAGCTCAGCAAGCCACAGGGGTTTCCTGCCTCCTGCGCCTCTTACGAGGCCCCTAAGGAAAGGAGCAGCATTAGGTAGCACTGTGGTCACACCATTGTGCAAGGACAACAAAGCAGCTTCCCCAAAATGGCACGTACGCAGCCAGGTCCCTATGCCAAGGGCAGCAGACAAAGCAGCCCTCTCCCCCATCGCTGCTGAGATGCCCCATCAACCGGCCTCCCTCTTTCCATACCCCAAGCAAAACACCGGCTCCATCCAAACCCCTGCTGTCTGGAGAAGGGAGGAAGCAAACCAGTTATTGCCCCGAGATCATCTTTAAGGGCAGAAGTTGCAACACTCGCATCCAGGTGGGCAAGAGGTAAAGCAGCCGGTGGTGCCGCTGGCCCCAGCTCTCCTCTGGCGTAACTCCAAAACCATGGAGGGATGAGGAAGCACGCTATGGAGCTTAAACACTATAGCTGGGAATAGTTTTGGGGTTCAGAGGGGTTTTCTGGGCTCTCCTCGAGTCCTACCCCCAGGCCTAACCTTACCTTGGTAGGAGCCCAGGCACACGGAAAGGATCAGCACCCAGCCACTCCATTTGCTCTCCATACCGTTCCTAAGATAGTCCTCAGTGGCTGGTTCCTCTCCTGTGCTGCTCCCAGACTGAGGAATCTTGGATGGGTTGGGAGAAGTAGTGAGAACCCACACCTACGCAGGGCAATTACCACACCCCTCTCCTTATGCCTTGATTATAAAATCATCACCAGCCTGCAAGTGGAGGGAGGGACAAAAGCCAGGCAGGTATTCCCGGGAAGTCAAAACCAGTCCAGAACCTGCTGCTCAACGCTGACCTCCCCACTCCTGGTGGCAAAGGGTGGGCACAGCTGGGGAATGTTGTCCTAGCACCGCGTGACACAGCGGTTTTCTGTGCTCTTGGCTGAATAGAGCATCACCCCTTACAAAAAAGGCCAGTATTGCAGATATTAAAGACCAGTAAATTTAGGACGAGTGAATTAATGGTGTATTTAGAGGCAACCACGTAGTTTGCTTAAAGCATTTAAAAGACATTTATTTGTTTCAAAACAAAGCAAGGAATGAAGGCAAAAGGAAAGCCACATTAAATGCAAGTCAGCACTGAAGCCTGATGCCAAGCAGCTTCAGCAAGAACTCCCTCCAGCCCGCGCAAGGCAGAGAAATTGCAACACGGGGCTGTTGCCTCACATCAGACGTTGCGTTCATCCAGGGAAGAGCAGCGGCAATCCCTGGCAAGCCTCTTTAACCTGCAACTGCGCTCAATATAACAAAGGCTTGATGGGACACGCATGTTGCAAGATGATGGTAACTCAATGGGAACCTGAATCCTGCCATTCAGCCCCAGACTCCCAGTGACATTTTGGGACATGCCTTCTCCTGGCTCTGCAGCAAAGAGGAAGCTAACAAAATCCTCTGGCAACTAGCGCACACCAAGGAAATGAAACACACAAACTTACCGGTTTACAGAAGTTTTTATTGTTCATTAAGGAAGCTTTTGTGCAAAAATCAAGACAATGTTCTTTAGAAAGCAACTGCACATGTCCCCCCAGCATAACTCAAGTGGGTCAAGTGCCACGGTCCACAGGAAGGGAGAAAACTGAAGAGTCTCCCAGCGCTAGCACAGGATTTCCCCCCTGGTTCACCCCACCTGACAGGTCCCTAGCATGAATCCTTCACTACCAAAAACCCAAGAAAATTAAAACCTTGCCAACCTGTAAGAGCAAGGGTCAATCCATCCCACCTCCCCCCCAAAAAAGTTCACGTTAAGAGAACGCCACCCGGTTTAAAAGATCCAATACCATACTACATATGCCATGGTATAACACAACCCGTACCTCCAGGGCAGCGACGCTGAAGAGAGCCCATTTCCCATCTGGCATATCTACCCCAACTGCAATACACCGCTGGAACCACTGCACAAGCCTGCCAAGACAGAAAGCTGCAGGTATTTTACATCTTATGGGGAAATTATTTTTCCTTTTTTTTTTTTTTTTTAAAGCCAGGAGTGCTTCAGCATTCTGTACAAATGCAAACAGGAAAGACAAACCAGTATCGCTATCCGCCAACACTGCCCAGACATTTAGTATGTACACATAGTAACAAAAAAGCTGCAGTTGACTGGTTTTCCATTGAACTGCATGAAAATTACTTTGCTTGCTGCTAAAACGTTGTTACTGGAGCTCCCACCTCACCCAAGACACCACACGAACAGTAGCAGTTGCCGGCACCTTTCTGAACAGGACCGGAATTTTCAAAGCTCCACCTCTGCCCAGCTCCTCCTTCCCAAAGGTCTCCTCAGAGCTACTCTGGTGCCTCTATTTTGGGGGTTAGCTTGATCAGAACACTACACACTAAATGCTGGTAGGGGATGCAAGGTCTGTCTCAAGCAACATAAGCATGATTCTCTCCTGAGGCCCCTACACCTCAAGGGCCTGACTTGTTTCCAGGGTAGCAGCCTGCCTTGAAAGTCTTTCAGAAGCTCAGGCCATTTCAGTGGGATGCTGCAGAGGCGTGAAAAGCAGGTTGTCGGGTATGCCAGCAGAGCTGCCAAATACCTATCGCAGCGCTCCTACCGTCTGCCACTGCTGCTTGCTACTCAGACGCATTTCCCAACAGAAATGGGAACTCTGGAAAAAATTTATACTTCAAACTACTCAGAAGGGCGAGTGTCAATGAGAACGGGTGGTAGCAATGGAAACCTCCCGCAAGCCTCTGAAGTTTTAGACGACTGAAATATGCTATGAGAGAAAAACAGATCAAGGAACAAACCGGCAGTTTACAGTAAAAAACATTTTTCCATACGTTCTGCCCTCTATGCAGAACTCACTTTGACATATGCACAGCCCCTGCTGACTTTTTCCCCTCCAACTTCTACTGACCCAGCTCGCTCCACCTCCCTGGCACCCAGCTGGCTGCATGTAGGAAGCTGCAAGACTAAGCAGAATTGAGCAACTAGGATAAGAAAAAAGGGAGCCATTCCTTAAGTACGCCAGCATGCTTCAAAAGACTGAAATACCACTGTACAGGGCTTGACAGTAGAATACCCATGCTTAGACCGAGTAGTCCAAGGAAATAAAAAGGACATCAAAGGTTGAGGGAGGGTTTCCTTAACTATGATAACACCACGAGCCAGAAGTGTAGTCACTCAAATGCAAAAGCGTGGTCACTCAAATGCATCTTTTTAGGTACCAGTTACTGTGAAAGTTAGCTGGGCACACAAAGTCCCCTCCTCTGCATCTGTAGAGCTTTGAAAATTCCCCCCAAAGGGACTTCCAGATTCAGCATTATCCCTTAGAGTTCTCCTATGGTTACACAGAAAATTAATATTCCAGCCAGATGTTAAAAATGCAAAGCATGTAATCTTCCCAATGCTGACTACAGAAAGACATTTGAAAGTTTAGTCACTATCTTGTTCTTTTTTTTTTAAATTAAAAGATAATAGTCTTGTCTCATTTCACCTTCTCTGCCATTCTTCCCAGCACCTAAAAAACACTTCAGCCTACCAATTAAAAATCTACAACACACTGACTATTTTTAGGAGCATAATGAGTTAAACTGTACAGTCAGAAATATCTTTAAGTCAACAATGAAGATCTGATCCTTCAACAGCAGCACTGCTACAGAAGAGTTACAATAAAGGAACCTGAAGGTCAAATTGTTAATGAGGCAGAGAGGAGGGACATTTGAGATACAGCTCTCCGCCAACCTCGGCCCACATTTTTAAGAGCCACGGCAAACTTTCAGAACTGAAAATTCTTCTTCTAGTTCCACACATGACGTTTGCAGTGATCAACAGCCTAAAGGGAAAGAAATAGCGTATGTTAGTGGAAAAAAGGCTGTTTGCAAACAAGTGTGCATCTACACATACAATTCATTGGCTTATTCTGAGCCAAGATCTTGGAAGCAAATCTGTTTTTCTTGAAATAAGTGATTCCAGAGAGGACTAGAATAAATAATAGCCTCGTCCCCACCCAGAAGCTTCAGGAAAGAATGCTGATGACCCTTAGCCATTAAGGCCTGGCAAAGAAAGCATCAGCCCACAGCAATACTGGAAGCCAATTTTTAGAGCCTGATGAGAGATCGTGAAATGGTCTGTTGGCTGCAGGAACATAGACTAAATATAAAGCTCACACTGTACCTTAGTATAGATTCTGAAATGCTAGCAGAGGGGTGGGGGATAGGAACAAAGGAGAGAGGAAACAGTCTGCTTTAAGAAAGCTAAGGGCTATGGAAAACTCTCTAATCAAACTCAACCATCTCTGGCTAGTACCCTTTTGCTTCCTGAAACTGGAATTCATCCACTTGCAAGTGTGGTATAGAAACCAGAAAAGTAGTTTATAAGGAGCTATCGAAGACCAATAGGAAACTTGAGGCAGAATCCTGCTTTACATACGTTGCACTGAGCAGCAGTCTCCATGTTCTTACACCAGTAACCTGGACCCCAGACACAAGCATCATCTCCCAGGAGAGGCTGTTTAGCTGATTCACAGACTCCAAGTTTCTGAGAAAAGAACAGAAGCATCTTTCTATTTGCACCAAGAGATCTCAACTCTAGCCTCACATTCGAGCTTCTACCTGACCGAGTGTGGAAGCAACACTGAGGTAGCTTCAGGAGCTCCCACAGTACCATGGCTCAACTGACAACTGCAGTCACACTTGCAGCTGAACGAGTACACATGAAGCAGTAACCTGACACGAGGAAGAATTAAGTTACCGCAACTGCTTCTTCATATTAAGTTTTGAGAAACAGAGCTTCTAGAAAGGGCCCATTCTCAAGAAATAGCATTTAACTTCCTCTCATCACATTCAGGGCACACTACACCTTGTCACTGAAGCTCAACAGTGGATAACCACTGGCAGCTCTTTTCTTCCATCCTTCCTTGCACAAGGCTGGCACAGTCAGACAGCTGTCCATTCAGTAAGCCCGAGGCCTTGCACAACCGCATTTGCTCCAAGCATTCAGTGTGCTGATTTTTATTCCAGCGGAGTTGCTGCATGCTAGGCACTGAAAGGCGTACAGAAGAGTAGGCAGGACTGTATCAGAGCCCACACTCAATAGAACTAAACGCAATACTCACAGTGCAAACAAAAGTGGGATCCATCATCTCTGCCAAGAGTTGCACAACCACGGGTTCATACTGTTCCACAAACTGAACACACTGTAACAAAACACAGGTTGAGAGATTCTCCTGTTAGAGCCTTAGAAAGAAGAGGAAGATACGGTCTTCAGCAGGTAGGCCTGTACACACTACTCCAAACACACCAATAATACACTCCAAACTGATAAACCAGAGGCTTGAGCTCTGCAGACTGAAAAGGACTCAGCATTGCACTAATCACACAACTAGATCATTTTTTTGTGAGCTCATACCTGCCTGCAGCTGTCTGCAGACAGGTTATGATGAGAAAGGGGTCAAAAGGAAAAGAACCAAGCAGGACAGGCTTTGGGAAAAGAACCAAGCAGGACAGGCTTTGATTTGCAAAGCCCGATTTGATCTCTCTAATCGTGGAGATCATTGCTGTCTCAAAAGGAAAGCACACTGAACAAGCTGGAGACAAACACCCTGAGCAGGATGGCAGCAATGCAGTAAGGACTCAAGCACTTTTAGCCCAAGCAGTTACTATTCCCTTCAGACCAGGCAGCAGCACAAACGCTTCCCATGGGTCACAGTCAGCCCTCTAGTGGAGAGGCCATCTCCAAAGCACAGAAAGATGCTGGCGTTCTCAGCAGAGGCTAACAGCACTGATTAATAAGCAAACCACAGCTATTAGACAGCCTCACAGCAGTTAACAGGAATAGCTGTTTCATAGCTGGTTTAAGCCTGTATATTGTATGCCTAGTAAACTTATAAGCAGTTGCTGCTTGCTGACACTCAGCAGCCACCTAATAAGATTTCCAGGTAAATTTTGATAGTGGTGGCCTAACAGGTGTTTTTTGCTGTCTCACTGGAATTATGCCAGCCTACTTCCAATTACTTTGTTAAACCCCTGAACAGGATCAGCATTGAGGAAAAAAACCTTCAGCTGTTCCCACCCACTGTTCTCAGAGGATTTCCAGGCAAACCTTTACCGACTGCAAATTAGTACCACAATCCAGCCAGTCAGTTCAGGCCCTTAAGTCTCCATCTATTCAAAGGACTGCCAACCCCCAAGGATGGGGAGCGCGACAACCTAATCCCCCTGCACCCCAAACTCCTTCCAGCCTCTAGCGGAGGGAGAGATTCCTTCAACTCTGACCTCCATTACACTGATATTCTTACAAAAACCACCGTAAGATGCTGCTCGCTAGTTTTTCCGAATACTCTGCAAGATGTTTCATCCTTCTGTTTGTCTCTATCTGCCTTGTTCTGACTGGAAGGCAGGCTGCCACACAGCAAGGCCTATGGGGTCATTTGACTGCCTCAGATCAATCCTGCTCCCTCTTTTTTGTTCCTCTGCACATGAGAAGCTGCTATGCTTTGGTGCTAACTAGTAAAGGGAAAAACCTAGGAAGGATCAGGTTGCTGAACACAAACCAGTCCCAGCTGCACCTGTGGACAGTTTGTCTCCAGCCAGAGACCAAGGCCGTTGGCCAAACACAGACACCTCTATTATGAGTACCTGGACATTTATAGCAGAAGTAGAGACACTTGAGAGATGGACCTAAAATTAGCATGTAGACAGAATACCAGGTGAAACATTCAGAAAATGAGGTAAGCATAATCATCACTGCAGGACCTATGTAAACCCAACAAATCAACAAGCACAGTTCCCAACCATCAACAAGATCATTGCTTTTTAGCGTGCCTGCTGCACAAGCACTTTACCTGATCACTGACAGACTCTGGCAGGAAGTGACAAACTTTTTCCAGTAAAGCCTCAATTTCAGCTGTCGTGGCATTCTTCTCTAGTTCTTTGTCTGCATAAGCTACCACCATCTTGCAGATATCACAGAAGCCACCTGCAGGTTTCACTAAAACTGAGAAGGGGGGGGCGAGGGGAGAAGAAAAAAAAAAAAAAACCAAACATACATCAGTGCTTTGGTAGTTCCCCCAAATAGAAGAAAGGAGGCAGCAAAGTACTAAAGCACGTGTCCTTAAAAGAGATATAATCATAGGTGAACTAGCTCATTTTGCAACACCACCGACTGCTAATTACCAACCTGGCTGCTGCGGAGGCTTGTTGGCTGCACAGCATTTCAGCATAACACACACAGTTTCAGGATTCGTTGCCTCCAAGAGCATGTCAATCAAAGCCTGGCCGTAGACATCTATGAAGTCCTTACACTGGTCTTTGACACTTGCTGGGAACAAGTAGCAGATGACCTCCATTTCATGTACAATCTCCTCCTGAAGCACAATGAAGGATGCGTTGGCAAATGAGGAACAGAAATCTGAACTCAATTCATGTTTTCTTACTCCCACCCAGGATGGAAACCTTGCTCTCATGAAAACAGGCAACAAAATTAACTTTCCTTCCCCCTCCAATAAAGCCCCATTTTAGCCAAAGCCTAGGAAGAGGTACCATTTCCACCACTTACACACCTCTGTCTTGTTGCTCTCTAACAGGCCAGTCACTTCTTTCACCATGGTCTCACATATTTCACACACGGAGAAAGTTTTCTCTTGAACTGAGGCTTTCTGAGTACACAGAAGAAGCATACAAAACAATAAATCAGCACTTGACCACATTTGACAGGCACAATTCATAAAAGATCAGTCTAA
>VYZW01061632.1:10998-23038 GCA_013401315.1 Balaeniceps rex | reverse complement strand
GTTTGATATGTACTTTTTGCAGCTGCATGCTTTTTTCAGAGCTGCATAAATCCTCACATGAATGCCGATATCTCACAATAGTGCAATTGTCTCTGCTACTATCAGCTAAACAGGTTGGGAATAGAAAATGAGAAATAACAAATTTATAGTAGTACCAGGAGAAAAGGTTCCTATTATTTAGATCAAATTCTGACTCTTTGACAGGCTGGGAGAAGAAGTGATGAGGAAGAAGAATGACTGGGAAAGGTTTTATGATGTTGTGTAGTATGTAAATGAAAAATAATGTTATGAAATTTCATCTAATTCAAGGGATGAAAACATATATTGATCTAGAAACCAGAGAGAAACACACAAGACCCACAGTGTCAATAAACTTGGTGGGCATTATTTAAGCAAAAGACAGAAGTTTTTGTCTATGTATTTATACATACATGTACATTCACTTCAAAATACTAAAAAATATAAAGAATGGAAATCTTTGCAATAAAGTAGAACGTATATCTGGTGAGATGGTCAGTGCCAAATATTTTTACCTGAGTTTTCTGAGAGCTGTTCTTAGAAAATTAAAATTCACTCTTTCCTAAAGTTTCTACTGGAATTACTTTTGGCCCTGGATTCTTTAATTAGAAAATACAGAATATGGGTTTTTTTGATGTTATAGAGGGTTGTAATGTGAATAGATGACATTTTGATCTAGAGAAGAAGACCAGACCAAATGCAAAGCATTTAATCTGCTTTGATTAGTTTTGAAAGGTAGTTTAATCTGTCAAGCAACAATTTGAAGAAACCTGTGAACTCGTAGAGCAAAATTAGCATAACTGGAGAAAAGCTAATATACGAAAGTGCACAATTGTTTACATGACGGTTTAGGCATGTCAAGGCATGCCTCAGCAGAAAAGGAAGCAGTGAAAATATTTCCTTGAAATATGGGCAGACAAATTCGCGTGTCTAGTCTAGATGTCCAAAGCAGCCACACAGGCATTCAGATATCAAGAATGGAAAAGATGTACAGCTGGTGTCGTATGCAAAACTTGATAATGGGTCTAAGAAAGGTAAAATGTTTTAGTTCAGAGGCCTCAGTGCTGAGGTATAGTGCAAGTGCTAATCATATATAAAATAAAATTCTGCCTGAGAGGGTGTGTATGGTTTACTGCTAATAGCATAGTCAATACAGGTAATATTTAGCCTATTTATCCCAGTGATTTATCCTAGAGAGAAGGTAAAAGAAGCTGACTGTCAATCCACTTAAATAAAATAGGAAGTTTTGTCCTGTGTCCAGGACTATATAACGTTTTCGGCACTAGTCAACATTTTCATTAATGACATGAATCATGGAAGAAAAACCATCTTTAATACCTTTGCAAACAACACCAAGCTGGAACAGCGCAAAAGAAGACAAGATTAGAATTTAGCCAGGACCTTGACAAATTGGAGAGAAGATATGAGAAAAATAGGATGTGATTCAGTAAGGGTAAGCAAAGGGCTCTATATTTAGCCAGGAATTGTCAGCTACATAAACGCAGGATGCGAAACAACTGGCTGCCTAGTGGTTCTGCAGAGAAGGATCCCAAGGCTGTAGTGGATCATAGCTGGACATGAATCAGCAACATCACTGCATGTAGTAAGGAAGGCAAGCTGAATACCAGACTTTTGTAAGACGTGAAGAAATTCTTCTCCTCAGCTTAGCATTAGCACCACCTTAGCTGGCGCAGTCTCCAGTTAGGGGACTGTAAGACAGGTGTAGGTCGGTTTGAAAAAGAAGAGCAGTGAGCATAGTTGGAGGCTAGAAAATACAATGGATGAGGAAAGATGTAAATATTGTAGTTGTTTGGTCTAGAGAAGGGAAGATTGATGTGAGACATGATAACAGTCTTCAAATATTTAAAAAGCTACTGCACAATGGATTGGAATATATCAGTAGTGGATAGTGTAAGAAATGATTGGCTTAAACTACAGCAAAAGAGACTTAGGCTAGACATTAGGAAAATCTTTCTAAGGATAGTGAAATACCAAGCTAGATTGCCTAATACTTGTCTACATTGTTAAACGCTTTTAAGGATTGGTTAAACGGGTATCTGCCAGGAATATTTTAACTAAGCACTTAAAAGTGAAGTGTACATTTAGATGGAGTTGTTCATAATGAAATAAAGTTGCACTGGTGGTACTGAAGTCACCTTGGTTCCAGAAACAGTTGTCAGGTACTCAGCCAATGTAACCCATCATGGTGTAAGAAACTTTCATGGTGATTAACAGAGGCTTGGAGTATGACTGAGTATCTTGCAATTCAAGCAGCCATATGTGCTATGTGCCAGACAATGCATATCCTGCCTATTGCCCTGCTACAGTTAGTGAACTCTCATATGACCTTGGGGATACTGTTGAGGATAGCCAGATGTTTTGGACCCATTCCTGGTCATATCATTTCTACAGGATGATGTAATCTTGCCTGGAATACTTCTCTCTCTGACACAAAATTGCAACCAATACCTGGGTGAGAAGGTGAAATGTTGCTGCTTGGACAACACTGCCTTTTCTCAGTATATTGGTCAAGAATGGCTTGATTGCCTGGTTCCATTGGGTACAAATGACCTGAGAGGTGACACAAAGTCCAAGCCTCATCGCGCCCTCCACATGAGCCACACACAGAAAGTCTGTCCAGATCATGTAGAACAGGAGGTCTGGGTTGCTGCTGAATTTGGTTGAATTTGAATTGCAGTTGTATAGTCACCGAAATTGAAGCAAAGTGCATTACAGAGGGAGAAAACCATCTGGAATAGTTATCAAGTCGCTATGACATCCTCTGGGCAGGTTGAATGGATGCAGGCAACCTACCACCAACATCCCTTAACTTCACGAATGTAAATGCCAGCTAATGCACTCCGTCAGTGTTGGGACTCCACATCAGAGTAGGGGCAGCCTTAGCTTCCCTCTTGTGTGCATTGCAGAGAAAGGATCTAAAAAGCTGTCAATAGCACCAAACAGTACATTTTTCAGGGAGGAGAACTCTATATGGGCTGCTTATATATTATAGCGCAGCCTATAGCACAAACACCTGAGTTCTTAAACTTAAAACAAGGAAAAGCATTGAAAACCAAAATCTTTTCCATTTTATCCTACCAAATACCCCAAAACCAGAACTCCAAAAATTTCCTTTGGGTGAGAAGCCATCCTTCTAAAAAGAGACAAGGGGAATATGAAGAATGAATACCTGCAGAATGAGAAAAAAGAGAGGTAAATATTGAAGAATATGAATTAAAGGTAAATTTATAAGGTAATTAATAACGAACATGATGGCATACTGGTGATTGAGCAAAAGATAGTGAGGTGGCTTTTAAACATGAATTTAGAACAAGGAAAAACCTCAGTGATTTACTGTGAAATGTAGGTGAATAGGAAGAAATGCTCCATCAGCTGCTTATCTATGTTTTTAGGATTTAACAGGAGGAATTCACTATATGATACTTCTGACCTGAAATTTCAACAATGGCTCTGAAGCTCTATTTGCTAAGATTAAATGTTCTCAAATCAGTAGGCTCCCACAGATTAAGCATATAATAACAATGATAGTGTTAACTAATACAGAATGCTACTTATATAAGTTCTTTTTCTCTAGAGGAAAATTTAAAATAAACATTTTAAGGTATGAGATATCTAAACTCAGCTAAAAATATTTGACTAAAATTCAGAATTTTATACAAATTCACTCTGGCATTGCTTATTGACTTGTAAAACCTGAATTGTTCCTTCTGCTTTCTTCTTTTGCTTTTTTTCTAGTTTCAAATATTTTGTTTGTCCTGCTGTTTAGTTAGCACATCCTGTTCTTCATTGCCTGCCATTTACTGTAATTTGTCTCTATGTCACAAATCACTATAATCATACAGCTGATGAGATCTCTGGTTTCTTCTTGGCATTTCCTTGTTCAACCCTTGTTACTCAAATACAGATTAATATTACAAAGTTAGTAATTAATATTGCCATTTTTGTCCAATGATTTTGAGACTGACCCAAAGCCTCTTTTTAATGGGCTGTTGGTTATGTCTCAAATGAGGATATGCTCTTGCAGAATTAATAAAAAAACCACCCACTATCATAGTGTAAACAGTATTTTATCACTATTTTTTCTGGCAAAGATTTTCTTACAAAGTAGTGTTCATTCTGACCATCTGTGCTCATTTAAGTGAAACCGAGGAGTTTCTTTTTCTGATTTAGATTCCAGGCTTCCCAAATTTTTTATTTTGTGACATCAGAATCATTGCCTATTTTTTCATCAAGCTTTTTATTTCTTTTCTGATTTGAACACTTATTAATACTTTCATAGAAATTTTCACAAAAAATAATATCAAGAGGAATTCCAAAGTTTCTTAAATTTAATCTGTATGTTACAGACCAGGCAATTTCACCCAAATGTGCCACACTTTTTGGCAAAGACTCAGTAGACATTAACAAAAACCAGAAGATACCAATATTCCATCAATAGTGGCAAAATAGTTGAGACCAATATAAATGGTGTCAGTGAAGCAGATACGAGATTCCAGATGATCACTGAATGGTAAATCAGGCTACAGAAGGAGGGGAAAGCTTGCTAAGGAAAAAAAGCTCTTTCCAAAAAAAGAGAACCAGTGACCAGTATAAATTTTGTGCAGCATACTTCAGTCAGACAGCTGAGAGGCTTCTGCATGCACAGCTGAACACTGATTCATCTTTCTCAACATGCTGCAGTCTTCAGCTCTAAGGTTAGCACTCTGTGATCAGTCTGGTGCTGTAGAGAAAGATAAAAATATTTAATCAAAATTATCCTCATTTATAAGTTATCTTATGCAATTACTACCAACCCTCTGAACCTAAGAATTTATTAATAAATATTATTGGGCTATAAAGACATGAATACTGCATTGTAGGGCTAGAAAGGGTTGTCCTAGCCAGCCATCTCAACTCTGCTTTCACCTGATGCAGACAGAAAACAAACCATGTTTTTTAAAACATTAAATTCATTTTTCCTCAAAAATTCCAACCAAATGTCCATCCACTATGACCCTTAGACAACTCTTTCAGTGTTTGATCCCACATCTGCTGTTGGGCTGCCTCAAGCACACATGGCAAAAAACCTTTTACAATTCTAGACTGTCTTTATGGCACTCTTGAAATTTCTGACAAAATCCAGGACAAAATGGCTTGATAACGATGCCTGGTATGGGAGGGTAACCATTTGTGATGGGACACCCAAAACTGAGAGGGAGTTTGCCACAAACTGATTATGTTAAGCAGCAAGATGAAAATAATCCAATTAAAGAGTATCCAGTGAATTACAGAGACTTTGGGAACAAAGAAGGCATCAACTCGAAAAGCAGTGTCACAGGAGCATTAAAACCTGTAATGGGATGTTGGGAGAGGCCTTGTAGTGGGAGGAGGAGGAGCAGTGACCTGGTGGGCACAGCCCAGCATTGCACCACAGCATCCCTAGCCCTGCCCGGGCCAGGGCCAGCAGCGCTCTGTGGAGCACAGGAACAGCCTGCACCCAGCCAGGGACCCATAGCACAAGGGTGGCATGGGGGAACCCCTCCTTGGGGTGCACGTGGGGCACCTGCCCACAGTGGTGCCTTAGTGGTGTGCTGGCAGCAGCAGGTAAGCATGCACAGCTGGAGCACCCACATCGCCACATGAGGGTCTGGTGGGTTATGCTGTATAGCTGATACTGATATATAGTTCACTGATGACTGCTTAATTATGTGTCATTAATAAACCAATAAACTGCTTCCATCCCGATTTGTTTAAAGTAGGTGAACTGAGCATTTTCCCATGTGGCAGTCCCATACATCTGACTTGCATCATTGTTTTCTACTCTGAAAACAATACACCCTGCTCCATAGCTCACATGGTATGTTCCCAGAGGTGCTGCTTTTTGTTTAGCTGTATTGAACACATCTGGTTGCATTCTAACAATTTCAGAAAATTATCTAGAATGCTTTGTGTCAGTTACTTATTCTCATTACTTACTGTCATGCCAATTTTTTTTTTTTAATTTTTATTTTTACCAGAAAGATTTGATAAGATAAAAAAACTTGCTAGCACTGGTCCAAGAACTTTTCTTATTAGCAATCCTTTCTCTTTTACGTATTAGCTTTGAAAATTGTATGTTGAGCTTTGTCAATTTAATTTTTGTCCTGCTGTTAGTGTATAATGCAATATTGAAAATGTTGTATATAATAAGTCAAATACTGACTATAAAACATCTGAATGTGCTATCTTCCAAATACATTATGTCAGTGCCATTGTTTCTGGAAACCAGATTTGTATTGCTGTCAATAAAGACCACAAATTTATTTCTGACAAGACTTTTGTCTGTGAACAAGGTTGACTTATTTAAACTCCAGGTTTTATCTTTATTTGCATGTGTCTATGAATCTATTTAAATTTCTTTATTTTAGCCTTCTTATAAGTTAGGCTAACTGATTTGTAATTCACAGGATTATTCATTTTATCCTGTTTAAATACTGGAACCACATTTGTAGTTATCCAATCACTTGGAATTTCTTCAGTTTCCCAGGACTTGTTAAATATTGCATGAGTTGTTCTGAAAGCTCCCAGCTGGTTTTCTTAGGGCTCTTGGGTGTCAGTTATCTGGGACTGTTGATTTGCAAATGTTTAATTTCAACAGATGTTCCTTTACATCTTTCTTTGCTACACATGGTAAACTTGCTATTACAACAGCAACAGCATCTGGGATACATAACAACCTCATGCTTCTTTCCACATACAGCACATAAATGTCTATTGTTCATTTCTGCATTGTAATTCTTTTTTTTGCCAGAGCCATCTAGATGGACATGTACCTGTAATCCAGTCCTCTCAATATTAGCTTTCCTTCTGTTTTAGCAGCCCTTTAACATCTCCTTTTAACTATGCTGGCCTCCTACCCAGAATAACCTTTTTTCATGTCCTTGGAATTGTGGTTTATGGGATACCCAATAGGATATTCATGAACAAGTCCTGGCTTTTATTAAAACACTCCACATTAAACACATGTGCTTTGTCAGTTATTATAAGTTGCTTCAAATTTGGTAAAAGTGACCACTTCAGGGTTCAGGTATGCTGATAATGGGTTAGTGCTGTGTTCTGTTCTCGTAACTGAAATCTAACTAGATTAAGATCGCTGGCATCTTTTTTTAGGTAAGTAATTGCCGCATCTCTGCCAGTAGGAATAATTCCCAAATACCAAGTTACCTCACGCTGTCTGGTCTTGGCTCCTCAACATGTCCAGCAAAGACCCCTTGAGTTGAAGTCAGTCTTGGCAACACTGGTGTTCTTCCTATTGCATGTCAGCTGTGGCTTAAGGAGCAGTTTGCACTGTGCATGAAAGATTAAGACTGTAACAGAAAGGTACATTCTTTAGTTTCATTAACCAGAACTTCTGTCCATAAGCTTTCATAGTGCAGTGTTTGGAGTCCTTTGTGGCTGCAGCATCTTTGATGTGAACTGTTACTTCCTCTCCCTCATCCTTCTTCCAGTGGTTCTTTTTTTCTAAAGGCAAATTACAGGATTAGTTACAATATTCATGCAACAAGATTCATCTTGCCACTTTGCAGCACTACCTGCCCTGTAGTCCTTCCCACACATGGACATCTCCATGCCACTCATCATGGAGACAGCCTAGACTCCCAGCATTGTTATATACATGTTAAAGAAGGATGTCTTCCTTCTGTGCTTAGATTATTATAAGGCCACAATTTTCATGTGTGTAGCATAGTGTACGTCCTATAATGACAACGTTATTATTCTGCTCTATTTAGGTAGCTGTAAAACATTTCTGGCTAATCTTTGCTGCAGAGAAAAGAACCATCTGATTTCTACAATGATCCCTTTATAGCAAATGATACCACCCTATCCAAATTACACATTTTTCTCTCCTCTCACATAAAACAAGTTTTCATTTGTAGTAGATACTGCCTTTTTTTCTTCTGTTACTCCAGAAACAGAAAGGATTTCTCAGAATGCCAGAAGGCTACTCCATCAGCTTCTTACCCAGTTTCTTGTCCAGGAGGCAGCATAGGTAATTTTCAAATTTGGATGATGACTCTGGTTGATGTTAGGTAATCCAAAAAGCTTACCATACACAGCTTCTAAACTGACAGGCTTGTAGAAGCTCACTTTTCCTATCTGAGTAAGGACAGATACTCTAAACCAACAAAACTACTGTAAGTATAAAACTTGCATAAGTCTATTAGTTCATTCTAGAACATTGTCTGATATAATGGAATGACCTCTGCAGCGTGGCAGGTTCAATGGCATGTAGGCATAAAAAACTGATGTTTATTACCTCTGACTCATGAAATAGTAACTTATTTTAGGCATGAAAAGTGCTTGTCATTGCATGACAAATGTGAAGAGAGTTATGGTAAAAATTTGGCTCTTTACAGCCTAAGTGTGCATACGTGAAGATCATGAACTAAATCTATATTCAGGCATCTAACCACATACTGTATACTTAGCAGAAATGCAAGCTCTTTTATTTTTTACTCTCAACTGGTCTGATTTGGGGAGTAAAAAGCTTTTAAAAAATCAGTTCTCAGAAATACATTATTTGGTATAGTAATATCTTGAGATTCGCATAATGATCTTAGCATGCCACCTTCACTCTTTTGAAATGGACAGTTTGGCATAATCACAGACACAAACAAAAGTGCATTGATGGTCTGGCTCCATCTCACAAAGAGTAAGTTGGCTACAAAGAGGAAATATATGGAGTACTGTAAAAGGAAGACCAGTGTTATTGCTGCATGGGGTGTCATTTGTCTAATTTTATTTTTGAGGCAGATATTGCAGGTGCATGCAATACCACATGCACTCTGGTGCAATCCATATATGATGTAAAAGAGGTTAGGAAAGAGAGTTCAGCTCGATTTCTTCTCTATGACATTTAGAGCCTCTTTGGGAATAATTTTTCTCCTTAGTTACAGGTAGTTTTCCACTGTTTAATAAGCAGCAGAAAATTATTAATGATTTCTAAAAATAAAACATTTTATTTAATTTCTGTATCAGGTAACTAAGCAAGTTTTTGTTTCCTTGGTTTTCCATATCAAACTACAAATTTTTATTCTCAAAAGATCTTAAAAATAACTTCTTATAAATTAATAAGCAAACTATTATTTAGAGCATGAAAAGATTATGCTGCTTTAACACCTGCGATATTAATTTGAATGGGACAGAATATAACATTTGAAATGAATTATTGTCTAGCAATGAGACATGAGAAATCCCCAATGTGCGATATTTATTATGTTTTGAATAGCTTTTCTGTTACTGGCACTGAAGGCAATGTTCATATTTCACATCTAACAGACTAGCTCTTTTGACAGGATAATCAGAAAAATTCCCATTGTTTAAAGATGCATTGGGAGAGAGAGAAGATATATAGTGGACAAAGGGAAGAGGGAATCTTACGAACGATGTCCTTCAGAAAGGAAGATGCATTATCTATATGCACTGACGAAGTTCGCTCTGCCACTGAGGACTGGGAAGGTAACGCAGCTATGAGAATGAATGATAGACACTATAGCTAATCTTGGGCCTCCCACGTCTCTGTGCCTGGAAGCAAATCTGGGGGGAGAGAGACACTACCTGTGGTAAAGGAGAATAGTGTGTTGGCACAGCTTGAGTAAACTGAACATATTTAAGTCCGTGGGACCAGGTGGAGTGCAACATGGTGAACTGGCTGAGGTCCTTGCAAGGTTTATCTTTGTTGCCTCTGAACAACGGCAAGGCAAACATTGCATTCATCTTCCAAAAGGGGTAAATCATTCTCAAAGAAGGAGAAATCAGGAACTACAGACTGGTCAGCTTCACCTCAGCTGCTGTAACAAGCTGTGGAGAAAGTCCTCCAATAAGCCATGTCCAGGTACTGAAATCCTAACAGAACAGATGGTTTAATCTTGAGGAACTTTCAGATGCACACGTGAATTAAAAAATGTACTCCCCTCTTCTTTCTTTAGTCCCATGCACTGTTTTTCTTCTCTTTTAATTGGCTGGCTTGTGGTAAACACATAGCTATGTTATGTTGGAGTATGTGTATTTGTCTACAGAGTAAACCTTATAGAAGCAGTGTGGATATTCAGCTTTTGTCTCACCTTTTCTCCAACAGCTGACCTTCATCTTGTTACACTGGCTGAGTTGCACTATTCTATATTAATCATAGTCATCCTGAATTTTCCTGTTAGCTGTTGGTGAAACACTGAAGTTGAAGGCACTTAAAAGAACATGTTTATTTATATACTGTATTTATTGTTGGAAAAATTACTCTACTGGCCTGAGGAGAGCATAGCTATTTCATGGTTAGAGAAATGCCAACTGTACATTAGATGATTTTGCTCTTAGAATGATTAAATGCACAATATTTCTTTCCAACTTGATTTGCTTCATTTACAAAATTGGCAGTTGGGTCCCTTTATAAAATGGGTCTGCTCTTTAAACATTTGCATTTGGTAAAAATGTTAGTATGATTTAGAGTTGGAATGGCTTCAGATTGCTCATTTAGCTGTTGTTGCTTTTATTTATTTATTTGTTAATTTTATTTATTTATTTATTTGCAGTTTCAACTGCAAATTTATTTATTTGCAACTTCTATTTTGTTGATTATATAGTTTGCTTTTGGCAAACACAAAGTTACAAACTAGCAAAATAGTATTTCACTCTAAAAGGTATGGTAATTCTATAAAAGAGCAGTGAATTTTTGATTAAATGCTTTAGAAAAAAAACCTGTATTTGTGTTCATGTATGAGTTCAAAATTTGTCTTAACTTCATGTATACCAGGTCACATTCTTCCGTGGGTTGTTTTTTTGCACTCTCTTGCCTGCACTTTAAATTTGACTTTGTGTGGTCTATCATTGTCTTTGCTGAGATGTCATTTCTTATTTCCTGAGACACTGGTAGTGGAGATCTGCTTAGCTATTTTAACTGACAAATCCTTGGCTTAACACTTGGACCAGCAAAGAGCTTGAAACCTATTAACTTTAAGCACCATTGATTTTCATGGGACTGATCATATGCTTTAAAGTAAGCATACCCTTCTGCACTTCTCTTGAGTATGTCTGAATCCAACAGCTGAAGGCTCTGCTTGGCTCAGGGAGGGGAGCTGTGCTTTTCCCCTCCATTGGGTGCTCAGAGGTGTCCACATCCAGGAGTGCTCAGGCATTTGGAGAGGACCTTGGAGAAGAAAGAAAAGAGGATCACCCTTTTTCTCTGGTGAGAGCTGGTTTGCTCTCAGTCATGAACACTTCATCAGTAATTTGCTATGCACTTTTGTAAAGTCAGTTGATGATTTTGGTTTGTTAATTTTGCTGAAGATCTAGACCAGTGCACAAGGCCTACAAACAGAAACTTCAGTATGTGTGTAAGACCAGTATGCATGATTTACTAGCAAATGTCGCTATTATGGCTACTTCACAGCCCCTTTGCAGCCATTATAATCTCCTGAACAACTTCTGTTACTGCCAAGTACTGGACAAAATCAGCCCCGCTGCTAGAAGGCAGACTGCAATTTATAAGCATGCAAAATTTTTAATGCAAAATTCAGCTGAACCTTGTATCCCTTGTGGATCATCTCCCTTTTGAGAAAAGATTATTACCATTATATCAGAATGGAAGCAGTGTACATATACGTGTCTGAAATTGCAAACTACAACTCAGATGCTATTTTTAGTCTTAAAAGGCACTATTGTACCTATTCTGAGATTCAGTATCTGTATAATCCCTTCAGATTCCCTGGAATGAAATCCCCAACATACACTTTTCACCTCAAGATCTCTCTTCCTTGCTTTGCCTTGCCTTGCCTTGCCTTGCCTTTGCCTTGTCTTGTCTTCCCTTTTCTTGTTAACTAATTTCCCTTCTAATGAAGACACATCTGGAGTTAACAAAGAAAAGGAGCTAATACAGCTGTTTGCGTACCATCACTGGGCTCAGTCTTGTACATATTCTGTCCCTTTCCCTGCTTTTTGTCTCTTGTCTTTTCAGGGCTTAAAGCCTGTTAGAGAAGGAACTGCATTTGTA